>JAARMF010000062.1:44880-78552 GCA_022844705.1 Toxascaris leonina
CACGTCGGTTGGTTCACGCCTGCTTATTCTGCATATTCGCAGGCGACCGTCATATCTGACGGTCCTTTCGTGACCCTTCCACCACGTCGAGCTGAGCGGCAGGAAACACGACCGCTCAGCAACCGCCCACCGACGCCGACAACCGCAATGTATTATGCTCGGATAAAAACTTCTTACTTGTCGAATAAAAGCTGCCAGAAAATTTGCTGGAAAACTCATGAACCTAAGTACTACATGCAACGCATTCGAGAGCAATTCGAGGAGAACATTAAAATATTTGTTAGAGTTTAGCGTTGTGACCGACGAAACTCTGCTAACAGTAGAGCAAATGTTATTCAGCGACTACGAAAATGCGGCGTGGAAGCTTTTCTTTTTCACAATCCAAACAAACTTTTTCTTTTATTAATTTTAATCCCATCGAAAGCATCAGCTATCAAATAATGGCGAACATGCTCCTCACATGCTTTTATCAGCAACGAACAACAATCAAATATTTCGTGCGTGTATAATTAGGTTAATATCGAATCGCCTAATCACCGTCTTCATCAGATGTGAATGCATCAATAGCTTTCTTCGTCCTGCGACCTTGTGAGAAAAGTGAAGATTGTGGAGTGTGGGTACATTGTGAGACTTGGTAGTGCCTTTGCAACACAATGATCGCAAATAAGTCATCTTTACCACGTGAGTCAACAAGACTCTGGTAACTGCATTTTTCTACGACATGCGCGGCGCTCTTAGACCCTGTGGCAGTCACATTTAAGTCAAGTACGTTTTCTCTGACACTGACACATATTTATCTCATTGCCTCATTTCGCCGATATTCAAGCTTCATTGCCTTATTTACTGTTTCCTAACGCACTTCCGTTTTTCTCCTCGGCACCCTGGTTTTGGTGTGGCTTTTGCGATCGGATACATCGATCGCTATATTGAGCGAGATTTGGGCACCGTTCCCGTTACCTTTTGGAGGACCGATAGCAAATCATTCCGTTAGTTACGTCTTCACATGTGAAAATTTGTTCTCGCTCGTTATGGGAGGAAAGGGGGAGGGGGAGGAGGGGAAGATGGAGGAGGGTTTTGCTTCACTTGCGATAGCGACCAGTGGACCTCTTCAAGGATTTGTTAAAGAAGTGAATTTTGTAATTGGAGGGTGCAAGAAGAATGCCTTGCGGCGACGAATTTACGTTCCACACTCTTTTAATTAGCGGGTTAATGTGTCGAATTAGCCGACGACCACTTTCCTACCCTCCAAAGTTCCTGTGCCTGAGTAGAGCCTGTGAAAGTGTAGGCGATCTGATGAAACTCAATTAATGCAAAATAAAGGCATCCGCAGAAGCATTTCAGGCAGATAGCACGGTATCCTAGGTAATAGGTTGATAGAAACAATAACGCATATCTCGAGTAATGCAACTCCCATTTTAGGGAGAATAAAGTCTTTAGAACAACAACATTAACCGATATCGACGAATCAATATTCTACAAAAATCGATCGCATTCATCGCACTTTGAGTGCCTTGAATTTCGCTTTTTATGATACCTTCGGTTTGTACTTACAGCAAAAAATTCTGCGCCCGAACGGAAATAAGCGTTTTAGGCAAGCTTGTGCTTTTAGATGATGGGCAACATTTTGATGCAATACAATACGAGAAATGAAGATGTCCAGGAAGAGAAACTTTTTCCACTAATTTGACCTCGAATAATAGGAAATCAGCTCCTCCTTAGCTGGTGTGTGGGCTGAGTTTAGGTTGCAAAGAAGAGAAAAGAATTGTTGCTGCTGCAATTGAAGACGTGTATCGCCGTCAATCCACTGTAAGAGACATGAATCTTCAACATGTGAAGATTCCTCAATTTGAAAGTGCGTGCAGAAGCTGTGGGTGGTACTATGGAATCATGGGTTCTTGATTGGGAACGTTTATTAAAACAGAAGCTTACACAGTTTCTTTCAAACTGAGCCTTTCTAGCGCATAGTAACTCAACATGAGTATGCTGCATAAAAATATTAATGTTTGCTGTTGTTGAAGCTCACATTACTTCTACTTTGGCTGAAATACAACGGGCACGAGCAAGAAACGCATAGAGTGCGACAAAAGCATAACCACATAATTATTCTTGAATAAAAGAACGGAGTTTTTCCTACCCGTTTTTTTTTCGAAAATTATGATGCTACTCTTTTCGTTCGTAGTTGTTACGTGTCACATTCAGCTGCACTTTGGTGATTGATGGGCTGCTGAAGCCGCATTCCTAATGATAGTTATCCTAATGTTCTGCAGTCAAGGATGATGATAACCATTGCGAATCGGTGTGATGTCACTTCGCAACACGACTTAGAAAGTAAAATATGAGTCGCATCTACGACAGCACTCGATTCTTCCAATTACAAAGGTTGCCGGGGGGAATGAGTGGGTGTTTCATCGGCAAACTGATACAACGAGCAGCAAATACAGCTTTGCTTCTTTTTGACGCTTCGAAATATGACACATAGTTGAACGTGATTCGCTTATAAGCGTCGGTTTAGACTGCAACTGATGCCAGTTCTGAGAACCACTAATTGAGCACGCCTTACATGAGCTTTGCGTGCTAGGATTCTTGCTTTACTCATTCGTAGTTGGATTCAGTTTTGAGAAGCCTGTTTCGACAAATCGGCTCTAAATTTAGCTTGCTTCAAGCTTTCTAGATTCATTAACCTCTAGTTCGCTTCTTGATCTTTGATTTCCAAATGCTCCAATAGCAGATTCTCTTTTCTGGTTTCGCTTCAGAACCCTTGTCTCAAGCAATTCACTGTCACAGCATGGTTTGAGGAGCACGTTAGAATCGCCCTGCATGTGAATCCGTAGCTCTTTTGAGTTATCATGCCCTATTTTCGAACTGAAATGTTCATTCGCCAACAAGAACACCTCCTGGAGGTATCTCGACTCCAGCTAAAAAACGTTGTAGCTTTTTTTGAGAATGTTGCTGCTCACTGTGCACAGCCCAGAGTGGTTGCATTATTCCCATCACGTAACATAGCAATTACGCTTGTGCTGTTCTTATAAAAGGCGCTGAGCGAAAGGGAACAGTTATGTTTTCGATGGTAAGTCTCTAAACTGTTTCTAATTTATGTTGGCTCCTGATCATATTTTCTCCTGATGAGCATGGAATTCCCGATCCCGCAGGTCGCTTTTTGCAAAACATGGAATTCATGAATAACCGTCGTTCAACGGAGGTAAGACGACCAAAGTGAAGCATGCAACGTATCAATCGCAAGAGTGATAAGTGACTCTTACAAAAACCAAGCAATTGTTGTCTTTACGGATACTGTAAGCTTTCAGCTCAGAAAAGCAAAATGTGAGACTTCTGAGCATACGGAAAACTCGTTAACTGCAGCATGAAATGACAAATACATAGAGCGTGCATTTGCATCGTCTCAACTGACAGCATTGGTTGAAAAAAAATGAAGTTGCATTGCTAGCTTGTTCTGTGCTAGCAAGCCGAGTCCACGGATCCACGAATCCACGAAATGCGTCCACTTCATTTTTCGGACTAAACGCAGCTCATTTTCATATCAATTAATGTCTCCCTCAATCCTCGCTATGCTGTTCTAGACGAAACAGTAGTCCGAAATTCTGTTTGTCTACGTTTTGCAATGTTTTGCACAACCGTTCTCTCATCGGTTATCACATTCTTGCTAAACATACTTTATTACCTATTGTGGTCTGGTGAGTGCTCTTCATGTAATGAGCGGATTGAATAGGCGAATATCATGTCAGGTTTCCCAGTTTTCTGAATGCGTAGAGGATTTGGGCAAATGAGCTGAAGCTTAGTTAGGGATCCCCAGTAAACCTTGGGTCCTGTGTGAAAATGGAACCCTCATCCTTCAAAAGATTATTCACCAATCAAAACCTCCAATGGTGGCATATGATCACTGATATGGAACTCCGAAAGGGTTGACTCAACCTGGGAGGGAAGTGCGTAACTTTTTATTTCAGCTCATTCAAGGTTTCCTAAAAAAGGTTTCGAGAAAGGATCAGGTCTTCTGGATGTACTAGCAATTTTTTTAATATCGCGATTTCCTAATCTGCATTGTACTACACTTCCCGTCATTAAATTACACATACGTCTGGGAACACATCTCGCTGTTTAAAACTGTATTTGCTTGTGCTGTATCTGCTGTCCCTACGAAAAGCGCATGCTGAATCCCTTGCTCAGGCGAAATGTATTCGTAATGCTACGCACACAACCCTACTATGAAGGACGTTTCATGTTGTCGCCAAATAAGCATTTGTGGGAAAAGAATTTTTACATCAGAATACTAGGGGAAAGTCAAAGTAAGATGATTGACGCACTAGTCAAATAAGCCGTGACTGAAAAAAGTCTCAACGACGAACGATAAAAATGAGCAACTTGGCCTTTAACTGCACTCGTGGCTTTCTTCTGCATGTGTTTATTACCTCCACGCGTACAGAAACCAGGGTGAGCAATGCATAAAGGAAAAATGAACATGAGCCGTAATCAGATCAGCTCAAAGAGGTGAAAAAAAGTGAATGAATGAGTCAGAGAGCACAATCTGGGCCCATCACTGGGTCACCTACAGCAGAAACTAACAATGGGACCTTCGAGGCCAGAAACTAGTGTGGTGCACCTCAACAGAAATCATGGTTTTGCCAATACATGGAAAAGCGTGGCCAAGCAACGTTTCCGCCGCCTGGCCGGATGAAGGTTGTAATCGTCGTGCGATCGAGCTACGTTTCCCGTCTTTCCTCACAAAGAATGTCTACACGGTAACTTTAAGCAAAACACAATTCTAAGCTGAGGCAATTTTAGTTAATTTCTGAAGAAACAGCTAATCGCGTGGAAGATTTACACTGTAACAAAGTGCAAAAACGCTAGCCAGATGAAGGAGAAAATAAATTCGCTGTTTGAACATTCATGGGCATTCCGCCATCTCGTAGGGTTCATGTCCTGTCAGCCATTGCATGAAGAGACTCGAGAGGAGAACGACACCAAACTGCCTTCCTTACACCAAATTATAGCGGCCGTGAATTTTAGAAAAATGCTCAGTGCTACAAACGAAAGCCGCTGTTAAGAGTGAAAATCTGCATAAAATGCCGTTAAAAAAAACTTGAAATCTGTAAAATCTCTTCAAGTTAGTGAAAGGCATACTGAAGAGGGTGATGCGATGCAGACTTTTCATTTCGACCATCAAAGTAATCTTTTGCTTAAGCACACAAAAGCATCAATGAAAAATTCACTGCTTCATCTCCTACGAAATCAACCACTCTACTTATGTGAAACTAAGAAACTCGTCGTTGCGTTGCTTCCGCCCAGTAGTAGATGGTTTGTGACAAAAGATATGAAGATAGGATATGATATTTTGCATAGCTTAAACTAGAAAATTCCGTCAAGGCGATCTTTGTAGTTCAAGTTGCGCGTTGAAACCACCAAACGGACACACGCATTGAGCCGTGGAGGAAGAGACGAATGAGAAGGGAAACGCCACAAATTTTCGCCCGCTCAAGAGAAGCGATGGACTGTCGCACACAACACAAAATTGAGTTTAGGCACACAGAAGGCGTGGATGCGATTAGAAAACGCTAAGCGATCAAACATACGTACATACTGCTACGAATCTGTTATATGAGGTTTCGAAATATTTTTGACGAGCAAGACATGTTATATTGCTTGTGCCGTATAAGTGGTGAAAGCTATAAATGGCATCTGGTGAGACGTTTGGTGACTCGTATAACGACACTTTGCCTAAGTCCAATTACTAATCACTAGCTTAATCTGACCAACAGAACAGGCAAATGAGGCTATTACTTCAACGGACCTGAACTTCCATGATGTAGTAATCACCTAGCATTGTAGTGTCGTATTTAGCTTGGTACCCTACAGCACTGTCTTCCCAATAATCCTTTACGCCTCATTCAGAAATCGCATCTTTGTTTTAGATTTATTCATTAAACACAAAAATTTTATGAACGTTATCAGCTTATCAAAGACAAGCTGGACGTTTTAAAGGCGCCCGATGGGCCTACCTTTTGCCATCGACAGTATCGATGTCAGGCTCTGGATGGTGGTGTTATTTGCGGTAAAGAGACATTTCCTAAATTCATAACCGTACAGGCATGTATCAATTAATGTCGTCTCCTTAGGCGAAATAACTGCTGAGAATGAATCGGTGCAATTTATGTAGACACCTTCGTTCGTTGGAAAATCATATCCGCAGTCCTGAATAGTTGCACTTTAGTTTTGTGCTTGTTGAGTTTTGGTTGTTGACCCAATCTGAGGGTGTGATTGTATGTCCTTGGGACATTTATTAATCCAATCGTAAAAATTGTCGTATACAGGACACATTCCGCTCTAGCGTTCAAGTGCTCGAATAATCGTAATTACGAGTTACGCCCTTTCTGCAGAGCATATTGGCTGTTCTCATATGTAGCCAGCTAACTGAATCGTACTGAGCTTTGATGGAATAAAGTGCGTTATGCTTCTATCACTGCCTCTTCTATCACATTAATGACAGCCGTTTCTTTTCGTGACACTGAATTCAATGAAATGGTTTTTAAATCACTTGACGCCTATTGAACAACATATTGGCCAATTTCAACAAGTGCTATTCACTTTGATTTCGAATTTGACGGCACTGTATCAGATGTAGAACACTGTATTACTCGCTAGAATTACATGACTTTGCTGCACACCCTTCAACTTCAACTTCTTCATTGAGGATGTAGCTTCCTTTTTTTCGCAGGCACCATCGATTTCACTCGAATTGTAGCTGAATGAAATAATCGCTGAAAACATTGCTCAAAGGGAATTACACATTAGTTATGTCATGGCGTTATATTCCTTTTTTAGCATGAAACTGAGCTCCGCATACATGAATCTGATCGAGGTGAAGTGGGGCCGTCTCAATGATATGCTTACAAGTTTCTTGTTCAAGTCATTCAAAGTTGTTTTCGATGTTTTTCTCATCTGTTGTTCCTATGGTTCGAACGATAGAGCAACGTACTAAACATTTCCATTAACTTCAGAACATCGTTCAAGTTGTTTAAAACACAGTCTAATGTTTGTGTTTTAGGTTTTGCTCGAAGAAAAGCTGAATGCTCCAGCCTTCCGAGAGAATCTAGCTAGTCTAGGATTCCTCAGGTGGCTTAAGAAGTCGTGTTTTTGGACTATTGAGCTTATAGGTCACTCAAACATGCTCAAAACGATTTGCCAGGTTGCTGAAATCCTCATAAGCCTGAAGCAACAGGCGTCTTCTGAAAAAACAATCAAAGCGTTGCATTCTGGAATGTACCTCAGAACGCCGATTTCATTCCTCTATTTAATTGTCTGCACTTTTCTGAAAAAGCAGCCGTTCAAGATCTCCGAGAAAAACATACGATAGGCCGCCCCAGTTTTCAAATCATTGCATGCATCTGGGAAAAATAAATAAAGTCAGAGCATCTGCCTGTCTTTCAACGTGAGAGGATTGCCAGCTTTCTTGGAAACATCTGAGCTGTACGTCGAAAAACGCTCTTGAACCAGATGAAAGTAAAAGTTGCTCCATCGTCATCCACGAACATATATCTGAGTTGGCTGATAGTGTTGGCAGTTTTCAGAATCAATAGGCTATAATCAAAGCGGAATTCTTCTATCTTCCCACACCGTGTCGCTTGATCATAGAAAGTCTACGTGAAAAGTGGATGGTCAGCTACAGTATCGCGGAGGAGGGGTCGAAGGAGACGAGAGGAGGGGATGGGAGAGGAGAATAGTGGGAGCACGAAGGTCGAAGCAGTTCCCCAGATTTCACAGAAATGTGTAACAATGTCGGTCTGCGATAGCACATGTCGTACTGTTGCGTAATGTTATGCCACATATTATATGACGTGATATTTACCGCAACACTAATGCGAGTATTTGTGCTGCTTGTGGTAAACTCACTTTTCCATTCACAAGTTTATCGCAACGCTCGTCATCGCTGTAAAATTTTCGAATAGTGTTGGTTAATGTTTGTGATGTGCACAAATTTTGTCTTGCTTATCGCTATGGTGTTCGGATGCCTCAGCTGACAGCACTTTAAATGAGAAAGCTTCCTGCCTATGTGACTACCTTACGAAAATCGAAGCTGTTTCGGCACTGTCCTGAAATTCCATATTGCATTTTCACAGAGACTAAAGAAATCTGACATGTGGGATAAAATGAATGTAATGGCTGTTCCCTCGCTTTGTGAACGCGAAGCACAGCTAGGTCTCCGAGAGAATTAATTGCTTGAATTTTCCTGCTAAAATCGATGCAGCACGGTTTACACTCTAAGACCTTGAAATTCTCTGCACCGCTTACAGGAATTTTCGTCTTTTCCCAGCCCAAAATTTTAACTTATATGGCACCCTACTTGAAATCTATAATCGCAGTAAGTAGCTTTCATTTTTGTAAATCTCTTCGGTTCATGAGATTACTCGCTACAAATACGTCAGTCGTAATAGCTGCGTTGTCTATTTGTAGATGCATTTTTCGCGCTGACCTTAGACCATGAAACTGGGGCAATTTTTTTCTTCGAATGCCGAGTTTTTGCATTCGAGAATGAAGAAGACAGCAGAAGCTCTTGCAGGCCATTACCGTTCCTCGCAACAGTGGCGCATATGGACGCCAGCTACTTTTTGGCTGAACAGCGTGACCAGAATCGAATGAGCGTTGAAACTGAGACGACGGCAGCACTCTCATGAAAATGTTGGTCTTCAGTGAACAGCAAAACAGTGGGGAATCTCCGGCGAGTCTAGGGTTCTGTAACTATTGCAACTATGTTCACCTGTGGAGAATTGTTGACTCATGTGCTTCCAGTGCTTATGCATTTGGAGAACATTGTTGAGAGTGGTGAAGGAAGCTGAGGGGAAATTATGCCAAATCATGGGCCAAAAACTACTCTTTTTTAGAGAAAAAAGGTAGTGAAGAGTGCATTAAGTCCACACTAATGTCGCAAATGAATAGTCATCGATGCCCAACCTTTGAAAAACGCATGCCCTAAAGAATAAACGTTACATGGGCATCTAAGACTATATTTTAAAGCTTTATTTATTTAGAAGCTTGAGCCGAATTATTTATCAGCTGACACAAAACTGTCAGTTGTATCCTATTAACTCTGAAGATGCATTTGAACTGTTCTGACGAGAAATCAACCAAGCAGTCGAGGAGTGGCTAGAGACAAGTGAACACACATCCAAATGGCCATTTCGCTCCACAAGTCGCTCACAATCTGTTATAATTCGAGATTAGTTTAACATCTATCGTTTGAACCGCGAAACTTTTTTCAGCTTATTTGCACCCGGCAGCCAAGCTTCATCCCAATCCCTTCCTATGAATTTCACAAAATTTGATGCAGTGAATACGAATCACAGCATAAAATCGCTGACTCGTTCAAGTGGTTTAATTAAAGGATAAAATAGCAATGTGGTGACCTGGGAGAGCGGATGGGAGCTGAGCTCAGATCTGGAATGAGCTCCTGTAAGTGGCCTCTACGCCCCCAACAGTACATTTCATTACGTTTGACATCGTCTCCTCAGTTGAAATTTAGAACAAAAAGAGAGTCGGAAATAGGGCCTCTACCATGTGTTAATTTGTCATACGTAACTAAGATAAAGAGATTCAGATAGGACAACTTAGTGAGCAGGAAACCTAACTTCCCGGTACCCAGTAAAAGCGACAAAATGGAGCGAATTCTTCTTTTTGGAAAAGAGAAAGGCGAGATATTCTGGTGTTCATTAATTATCTCAGAACTACTTCCTACAATGAATCATTAACTTCGTTCGTATTAGTCTTCAGTTCGTTTTGTTCCGCTGCGAGTTCCAAGAATTTTAGGCTTTTTTTCATCGACCAATTGCTAGATAAACAGCCAAAACAGCCAGCACGGATGCAAAACGTCCGCGTCGCATATTTGCGTCCAATGTATGTTCCACACAACGCTGCTTTTTTCGTTATTCCGATTAGGTATGTTTGAAGGAAATAGGAATTTTCGGTTTCTGCGAAACCTTGCTAAAGAATGATTTCCAACAATTTTTGTCACATACGTTTCCCGCAAAACTTTGCCAAATTTGGGAAATCAAAATGTACGCGTATATGATTCAACGACGTCATTAGGTTACGTGTTCCACATTAAAACGGGGCGATATTTTAAGCCTTTCTGCTGGGGCGTTAAATGGTGCTAAGGCTCATTAGACGAGCTGAAAAGTACTTTTTTTTTAAAAATATTTCACAAATATTATTCAGAAAAGGAAAGGATATTGATGCCCATCTGTTGGAAAGTAAACTATGGGGAAGGGAACTTCAGAGAAGAATCAAAAAGAAATAAGAAATTCAAAATTTTTTACTGCATGCATTGGCAACATTTGACCTCACGAGTTTGAATTAATGCAGGCCAAGTTCTTTCCAGTCAAAAGATTACTACAGTATGCTCGTAGGAATCTCAGTCATTATAGTAATCATTATAGCGATCGGTTCTTAATTCAAAAACTCATAGAAGCAAAGAGCACTTGGCTAAATGAACTGAACAGGGCTCTATAAACTGACCGTTGGTATTTCGTAACCAGAAGCAAAAAACTCTGTACAAACTCGAGTCCGTGGAAGGATACCGTTGGAACTGTGTGGTTTTTATCCATCGAACCCTATTACATCACGACGTTTCTGTTACTAGCTTTTATGACGCCTTGCATTGCAGTGTTTTGCAGTTGCACAACCCAGTGTAGTGAAGTTTATTGCAACTTAAGTGGATTTTCAGCAAACAAAGATGAGATAAGCGAGGTGAAGCAAGCATGAAAAGAAAACTACAGGTGAGTCCAAAGAGTTTTTAGTTAAATGGTTGCCAGGCGTAGTGTCCAGTTCGTTGTATTTGCGTCTATCACCACTGAGCTCTTTTGTTTGTGTAGAAAAAATGATTCCTTTTTTTCTGACATGCTTTTTGCAGAAGTCTTCTAAAAGTCGTCACTTCCGCCCAAATTTCTGGCGCTCCATGTTTCTATTGTTGATGCAATTTGTAAATATTTTAAGAGTCAATCACCGACAGTTTACAGACCAAACTACTTCGTCGCGTCCCTTAAAGCCTACACTTCTAAGTACGAAGATAGTTTGCTTACGTCAGGCAATGCAATAACTCTGAGCAGGTTCAAATGAATTATTGGTTGCCTTTATCATGCATATTAGCTAGGAGTCAATTGCACCAACTTATATTTATCGAATAAGTTTGTAACCAATTTCTATAGACGTGAGTACGTGTACCACCTCTTGATCCATTGGTCATTTCTTCCATACAGTCAACTCGGCTTGCACCTGCAGTACTTCAGATAAGGGGGCACTTCCGCTTAGAGTATTTTATGCCGAGAACAATACGACCTTCAGAAATTTTCAGCAGATAAAAAAGAAAGATTTGCGATCGACGACGTAATGTAATCCTTACATGGGTAACAGCGAAAAAACAACGTGGAGTCAACGCCAAATCAGCGTTGAAAAAGTGCGCCCACGACGCTAGCGTAAGCGAAATCACTTCTGGCCATACTTTCAGATCACTGTGATCCCAACTGGTACCTGTAGAAGCACACACAAGTCTTAAGCGTCGGACGATACCTTGCTTAGACCCCCCTTTTGTTTCGGAAAGCTGTAGGAAAGATATCACAAAGGCTTATGAAAAACTATGTTGCCGCCCGCTGAGTTCTTTATTCTCAGCTAGCATTCTTGGCATCAATGTTTTAGCGCTGGGTCCTTCTTCATAAGTAGCATTCGTCAACGATTCCAATCAACAATTCAAAACAGGTGTTGAGTACTTGTTTATTGAGAATTTGCTTTGCTATGCAAAAATGCATGCCCTGAGTTGCATGTTTATCACTGCTTTTTTCCTCCAGTTGCAATATTGCTTGAGAGCTGGATGAGCATGCCATAGAAGCCACATTGGAACGCCAATGATGTCGTTGTGATGTGTGTGAATCACGAGCATACCCCATCGGAATTCGATCGATTTCACTGAAACCGTTCTCATTTTCCCACCTAAGTGCATCTACATGGGCAGAGTTCGTTGGATACCTCAATGTCTGCGTTGCATTTACACAGCGGTATACACCGATTGCAGTGCTCATTCACTTCATTCAGTAATCGGCTAATGTGCATTCGATGGTTTATATTAGCACTGTGTTAGCGCTAATGTCACCTTGCTTATTCAATAAATAACGTCAGCGAGCTAATTTGCAATAGTTGATTCGTCGTCTGCTTCATATGAGGTGATATTGCTTATGATACCGCAGTTGGAGTATTTTCGTAAAGTATGTCAGCCTTGAGAGCTGGCCAAAATTGAGCTTGTTTGTGCGTAACGCAACTTCGACAAACGTTCTAGTATGAAGCTGAGCATGCTGGCTTGACTTGCGGGAGTGTACATTGAAAAGGAGCACTTAAACGGGACGATGGACACACCGATCACGCATATCGAGCAAGCCACATCGACAGAAAACATCTGGGCTAGGATTGCTGCGATTCGTGCATGTTTTGTTTGTGTCGGTTGTCGCTAGTAGTAATACATTCCATTTTGCCTAAACACTGAGCATTATGCCTCCCATTCGCTGACTGCTAACGAGTTTTCTCGTTATTGTGAATCGAGTTCATACTCGTAGAGATTAAGAGATGCCTAAATGCTCTTTAGTGTATTCATAAGGAAAACTGCTTCATAGTGAATTTTAGAGATTGCTGTAACCAATCGGCTATAAATCATCGATTCTCTTTCATTCGGTGGATTTCTCGTTATTTATATGTGATTACGCAAGGAATTCAGAGGAAGCTTTCACAAACTTTATTCGACTTGAAGAAGCATTTTGAGAAATATAAACGAGTTTGTGCGCTAAGATTTTTTGGCAACTTAATTGCAATAAGTGCTCCAAAAATTGATTAATTCCATTAAAAGAGCAAGTGGCAAACATTAATTTCAGTGTTTTCGAAACGAATGAAACTACAATGGTAATTATGTTGATTCATTAACTTCTTGTTTACGTAATAATCTACAGAAAAACAAGGAAACAATTGTGCTAATTGCGCTTGAGGCGATTCTTCTAAAAATACCTTTTTCTAGTAGCGTCGCAAACACTTTTGTTGTGATTGCTATCTCATATTCATTTCCGATGACTCTTTTAGGCTGGTGAATTCGATAAGAAATTCACTGCGTTTCAGCGATAAATTTGTTATCATTGTGCTTTAAATGATGAAAATTTTCGCAAAACCATCCACAGATATTCCGTTCAATCGCCTCAATTGTTCTGGATCGATTTTTGGGTTCTTCCCATGAGGATTTCAGCTCGATTATACTCTACAAATTATATTTTGCACTAGCGGAGTGGCACTTCAGTGCTTATGCTGTCGTATTTGGCCAACACCGAGCATCATTAGACTTTTAATATGTCTGCCAGCCTTTTCACATTAAACTGTTAAATATACGACTATAATCAAAAACGTCCTCGATTTACGATATGCAATCCTGAATATGACTGCAGAGTTTGCAAAAATCCTTGATGAGTACCCAAGAGAAGTATCTGAGAATTTGACCAGCAGAGAAGATTGCAAATATTAGCATATATAAGCTAGAGCATGCATAATTTTTACGTCTGCTGGCACTTAGACAACTGCAGTATTAAACGTTGTGAATCTTATAAATGATATATCCATATTAGAACCGAATAGAAAATAGATCGTTGCTCTTATAGCAGTTTTGTTGGGCAAATTACTAGCATAAATGTCATGTGTACGAGGCACGTGTCTTCAAAGTGAGAGCGCAGTTTTGACAAATGCTGACATCTGAGTTGAATGGAAGCACTCAATGTTGCAACGCAGTTGCTCATGCAACACGTCCTCAGTGGATCTGTCGACAATCGGTATCGCTCTTTAAATGTTTGCTTTGACGTTAGCAATTCTCGTTCCTTCTTCCATTTCTTAAAGTTTTGAGGCCTTATCGTTCTTCTTACCAGGTGCATTTCGCAAGTGGAATGTGCCGTATTTCGATTAATTTGTTATTCATGTCAATTTTCAAGAGTCTTTCTCTCTCTTCCATACAGCATATACCTGAAATATAGCAGATTTGCGAAAGCTGGATTCAGGCATATTCAACAGAAGAGAAATCTTTTTCTTTGATAGGCACTCTTTTATAAAATACGGGAAAAGGCTACAAGTACCTAGAAGCTAAAAAACCTGCACATAGGTTATGAGTGAATAGCACTTCCTAGAAGCGCTCTTATAAATCGGTTTCATAGATTGCTAACATAGCGCAACAACGCCTCCATATTTCAGGTTACCCGGTCAGTTGCATGAAAAACAGTGAAAAACGTGTTCCTAGCAGTTCCAAAATGCATGTGAATTTCCAGACTAGTTGATTACTTGTTATCCTGTTCGAAGTGAACCAGTCAGTTTTTAACTTGCAGCAAGTTTTTCATGAATCTTTCATAAAGATGTCTGATTCCAGCACTTTGCAATTTGGAACTATCAGGTAAACAAATGCTAACATATGTCCACAGGCAAATATTCGCGTAAATACGCACTGTGCTTCTTTGGAAGTTTCCTTCAATTTTCTCTGGTGTTTCCATCGCAGGTGCTCACTTTTTTTGCAATCTGGGCAGGTTATGTTCTCGTAGCTTGGTGGCCAATACGATGTCGACATCGTCTATGGGCACAACGTGGCAGAAAGGAGTAGGAGCTCCATTCAGAATGGGATATTTCGCATTAACAAAAGCTTTTTGATTCCGCTAATGCCCAAATTGAACAGAAGTGCTGAATGTGAAAAAGTTACGACTTCTTTATACATTCAGTTCAGTTTGGCCATTGCTTACATGGCAACCGAATAACATGCATCCATTATTGACGTGTTCACAGACTCACTAATGTTTCACCTGCTATCTCATGCGCTCGGATGTTCCCTTCCAATGAGCATCAATGTAGTTTTATCGTGGTCAATGACTGATTTTTCCGTTTGCGCGCTCTCAAATGCCCTGTCGACTATGACGACAACTATAAATACATAGTCTTCCATTGGTGACCGTTGAACTGCTGATGTAACCAATGGCAGTTTTCTTCTGAATTGGTTGTGCTCGACAGTTATATCTTCAGTGCGACTGCTGCTTCGTGGATTTCGTATTACTGCTGACCCCAGCAACTGCCAGATACTACTATTTTTGACAACCTGATTCCTCCGCTCAAAATCATCCCATGCATGAGTATCTCTGTGCGATTCTGCGTCCGCGTGCACTCATTTCTACTAACTAAGACCTTTTGAAAGAGACACTAGATTCGCACGTCTGTCATACAGCGTAGCCAAAATATCGACATTTCAAATTTTTTTAAGCTGCAGATGAGCGTTAGCTGCTTCCTGAGTGTGTTGCTGAACGAAGAGCTCAGGAAGCTACTTCAGTCAACTCCTTTGTTCGCCAGTTATCATACAGTGCTCTTAAACGCAGCCTATATTCCCTAACTTGTGCGTTGGAATTTGTCGCGATGAATAAAATGCCTTAAATTCCCACAGCTCGTCATTCCAGTCAGATAAAATTTGACGTTCGAATTCCGAACTGATAGCTTGGGGCGGTGAAGCTGCAGTTTTTAGGACGTACGGGCAAAACCAAGAAATTCATTTGCAAACATATAACGTGTTCGTCCGAACGCATTCGTTCAGTTTTGGCAAACCAGCTGAAGAGGTTAACCTCCGTTGCTTGACCTCTGCATCTGATTTTGTCACCTTGAGCAGGATGGCTTGTAATTTTCAGTCGCCCGGCACTAATCCGTAAAGACGAGATGTTATTGTTAAGTGTGATATGCTCAGCTAGAAAACTTCAAAAGTTCTAAATCAAAATACACAGCGCTTCACGTTTGGACGAAGGCGCTGAATTCCTCCCCCCAATTGAAAAAACGCTGATATTGCTGCAAAGTGACTCTCTAGTAGTGCCCAGAGTCACTTCTGAGGGGTTTCCGACCAAACGAAAAACTAACACGCACCGAGTGAGAAATAGCGTGTTGTGGCACCGTTATCATGGCTGCTGCTTAGCTGTTAAAAACTTTGTAATTCGCATCTAACTATGCTCTCAGTTTCTAAGTTGCCGTAGTGACTACTAAAGATGTCATACCTATATTCCTGCGCCTTACAACTTGAATGTTCATTTGTAACCGAGTTTCCTTCCATTCCTATTTTCACCATCCATCGCTCAGTGCCTATCTAATTCGCGGCGTGTCGGCGAGAGGTAAGAGAAATAACTTCAAACCAACATCGCGCGTCGTCATCATTGGTCATTCGTTGTACGAGCAGCGTGTCTAACTGCCGGAATTAGATTTCTAATTGATTAATCCCTCTAATTTATCTGCTAAGTAGAAGAGTTCTAAAAACTGCAGCTTAATCAGCACTTTGTCATGTGAAAGCGCTTGGTGAAGAACGTTTATGGCACATTTGGCGTAAACCTGCATCTCAACAAAAAATATGCCAATTTCTTTGCAAGTGCATTTCCTTTCTGCAAGGAAGCGCCTTTCAGGGGAGAGTATTCCATATTCTCCTCGCGTCAGCACAGTCCTTTATGCACAACTATGTCGATATCAAAAATCTCAATATTAGTATCAAAATTTAGAAAATAATAATGTAACCGCACACGTATTCTCTCCTACGCCATCTGTCGTAGCGCAAATCCCCGAAGAAATTCCTCTGAAAATTTGGTGAGCAAAAATCTATCGACGCAGCAAGTCTTCTAACGTTGCTTATTGGGTGAAATTGCAAGGCCGTTTTACCAGTCTCTACCGTTCAAAATAGGTAAGTTTTGCCGATATTTCTTTGCAGTTGTCAGCTGTTTTCAAAGTAAACTTCCGATGGGCAACCCTACGCTAGTACTGGTCGCCTGCGATTGTCAACATCCTCATCGTTCATCTGCAGCAATTTCAAACATGAAAAAACACTCCATGTTGTGCGTCGACAAAAATTGGTGCGTTTTGATTAGTCGCAGAAAACGACAAGCAACAAATTCACGTTTACTTGAGACTGAATCAGAATGTCTGAAGGACTCCTAGTGAACAAAAGAGCAAAATCACCTAGAAGAAGAACGTGCTGTTTTACTAAAAGAAGCAAATTTCAATCAGATATAGGTGGGCCGATTTAATAATCACCGACCAACAGCAGTTTGATGCTTCTGTATCGAGAGCGAATTTGAGTGTAGGTAGATGAAGCATCAGTTTAAAGGCAGTCTATGGATTCGAGATGCGATTTCGTCCCGATCGATTCATCTACAACGGTGGGATGAAATCTTGCAGCCTACAACGCACACACTCTTCGAAGAGATTTTTTTTTACCTCATCAGGAACACAAACAACGAGCACATTTGCATGCATGTCTACGACGATGAGGCAAACATCACCGTTGAAACGAATACTGTGCACAATTCGATCGGTACCTTTTATGACTCTGTATGCCTAATCAGGGATATCGTTATACATTGAATAAGTTTACGAACAGCACAAATGCAAGAAGCATTTATCAGTACCCATAATACACACGGGTTGCAAGCCAATGAAGATAATGTTCAGGCTGATTAGAACGAGCAACCGGATGACAAAGTATTGCAAACAGAATCAGAGCAGACAACTGCACGTTCATACAAAATGTAATGCCATAGCCTTAAAAAGCAAAGATGGTATCTGAATGTAAACTCAGGACATGCAATAAGTGAGATCAGTCAGACAAATTGGGCATAGTTTTAAATGAGCAACCGAGCAGAACTTCTCAGTACATCGGAACGCTCAATAAGCAACAATCGTATCAAAAAGGTAGACTGAGGTCGGACTTGAGGACCGCTACAGAAACCACATAAACAATATAGAAAGGGTCAAAGACTACTTGGCTGCTTTAAAAATAGAATAATATTCTAACTGCTTTGCTCTTTTTGCAGCGATCATATTACACGAAGTGGAAATGAGGGTGCAAAGCAAATAAAACAGCGGATCTATGAGAGGGAGAAGCACAAGCAACTACATTGTTCGGATCAGTTCTATAATAGTGGAATCTAAATATTCTTCATTTCGCAGTGAATTCCGTGCTACCTTCGTACAATAACGTAATTTTTCAAAGTTTCGCACTGACCAATTCAATTCGAATTATTGTTTCCCGGATTCGCTGAAGTGTTTATTTGCCTCATAATGATGCGCTTCACAATATGCTTCAACCTATTCCACTTTTATTGTTTCAGTTATTAAACACGAAAGCGATTTCATTATTTTTATAGGCTGCAGGAGAAACATTGGAAAATTTGTCACATTTCGTTCGACCCGAGAAATTCCAAAGTAGAACTGCAGAACACCTGACCGCTCACGCGAATTAGTTGTGTTAAGGCAAGCTGACTACCTGATGGAGATGATCGCTGAACTTGTGGCAGACTTACGGCATTTGAAGGCTATGTTACGCTTAGCAAAATGTTTTTCTGCTTTTTACTCTTCCTTACGACTGCCATAGAAAATTATTGCGAAATATGGGGCAGAAGCGAGTGATCAGTTCTTGTTCAACATATGAGAGCAAAATTTGTTTTCCGAAGCGAACGTGACGTGTACCTTTAAAGCATCTTCAAGAGCCAACTGAGTGCTTTTCACACTTATGCGCTTTCACACACTACCTTGTCAGGGCTTTTTTCAATGGCTGTCTTCAGTTCGGAAAATTGCAATTTTCTTTATCAGTCAGGAAAGCAGCTCGACAGGAAGATGGTCTAGAATCTTCTACAGCCCTTATTAACCTACTATTAACCTCCTCTTTAAGCAGTATAATGCAATGTTTGCAAATTTTTGTGCTTGTGCATTATGATGACATTATGCTCATGGGTGCATATTCGTGCGACTAACTACTTGCTAAGTGCTTTTCGCTTTCAAATTGCAAAAACCCAGGCATAATTCTTGTTGAGTAGAATCTGCGCTGCGAAAGAGATTCGTCCTCGATTCCCTTCTAAGTTGGTTTCAACATCTCCAATTCAGTTCATCGCATTCCCTGTGCGCCGTTTGAAGCTCTCCAACGTGCCGTTAAATTCGCTAGTCTGTTCCTTCTTCAACAGGTCACGACGGCGAAAACGAATTACTCAAATACCACTCTGCATAATCAGTCGCTTTCATTCGGAAATGCATTAATGAATTACTGTTGAGTGTTTCGACTACTGTTAGCTCAATGAGCAGACACACGTAAGTTCACTTAATAGGTGGAGAATTTGCAAAGGTATTTTAGCGTGAACTTAAAATCAATGCCAAAATTTCAAGCCTAACAAATTTTGCTCATTTCTCCCGACGAATGGTCTTCCCGAAATGACATTTGTATCTCATAATGCCTTGTGTGTCATTTATTTCAGCAGGCGAAGACGCAATCTGAAGCAAAGATGTCATTCATTTCCCAGCATCTTTTATGAGGGGCTGAAATCACGCAACTGAGAAAATATGAATGATCTCAAGTTAAAGTGTTGAGTACTATAGAACATACAGAAACTGTTCATGTGTAATGTCCATGGCCATTCCGACTGAGCAATGTTGTGTAACGTGCAGTAACAACTCACTTTCAATAGTTCCTTTTAAATTCGCGACGGCCTTCAGATGAAGGCACATCGACAACGGATATCGCCACCAAAAGAGAGCATCATTAGCGTTCAGTTTAGAATTTTTATAATTCCACGCACTATCTGCAACCGCGATAACGAAACAATTAAAGCTACGATCAGTACAAGCGCGACACGTTTTGCTTAATGCTAGTTAGATAACGTGATATACGACACTCACCAAAAGCAAACGGATGACATATCTGCATTTTGGCATTGCAACAGCTCGCTTCAAATCGATTGGAATGCAGTGTCGTTTACGAATTTGAATCAAATTTTTATCTTTGAGTTGAAATTGTTCGATAGTTTATCGCTTCAATTTGCATATGAAGCTCGGTGAAAATTACTAGAACTAGTTGCATTGTCATCTGTTTTTTATGAAGATTCATACTATTTGAAACATCTTCGCGAAAGATCCCACGGTAGGAGAAACATGAAGAAACGGCGTGTTTGTGCCCAATAGAAAAATTTATGCAGTAGCAATGCATTTGATTTGGTGACAGGAATGCATTTCCTTGAGAAATTTGCCATCAATGCCTCAGGTCTCTCGAATACCCCTTAAGTGAAACAATTTATGATAACTGAATATACAAGAAAATGGTAATACGAGTTTTCAAAGTCTGCAGCAATTGCCTGATAGACGATAATTAACCGTTAATTTTTTTAGCCAAATTGTACGAGTATTCCAATGAAATCACTCGCATGAATCTTGACAGAGTTGTTGCAAAAATAGATCGCCTAACGCCATACGAATTTCTAATTTCATCGAGCAGGCTGAACTATTAATACTCGATAATGATGTCTTATTGAAGCACGAGTGGAGCGAAAATTGGCGGGATGTAGGATAATTGAGTCTTAATCTGTGCTAAATGAACTCATATTTCATAACTACAGGAATGAAATCCGAACTCCTCTGTTATTGCAGCCTACAAACTTCTCACGTGAAGCGTTTGTCTGCATTATAAGTAAGCAATATTTTTTGCTCTGTCTTTTCAATCAATCAGACTTTGCTGTTGGACGAGTGAAACCCTTGAACAGTAAATGAGAATTGCGAAAGAAATATTATTAGGTTCGTATCTAATTCGGCTACATAATCAGAACACAGCATCGCAGTGCTTAGAAAACTATCCGTATCGATGAACATGAATTGCCATGTGTTCGCTCTACATATTTGTTTATGAGCCTAAAATCGGCAACAAAAGTGCTGGCCGAGTTTTCCCAGCGGAATGGGAGTGAGAAAAGATGACATGGCTTTCTAATCATTAAACTTGAGATTGACGGCTTTTGTCGAGAGTAAAAGAATGAAAAACCAGCAGAGGTTGAGAATATGCTTTTGTCGTGTCTTTGTTTCTATCGCTACTGAAAAGGCTTCTGTTTTGAACTATATGAAGTAATCATTAGTGCAGTTACAAACCAGATGAGATGGCCAATTAACTCATGCTAAGATTCGAATCAGTGATTACGAAATATGATGATTCTTTTCAGTTGATGTTAATTTAGTTCTGCCGGAAAAATTAAACAAAACTCATACGAAAACGTTAGTCGCTTAACGGAGACTAAAGTCTTCCAGAGTAATAAAATTTTCCATGCATAGAGGACCAGCCACGCGCTCCAAACCAACACATTTTCTCATCCACAGATCTGTTTAAATTTCACTGTAATTTTTGCTCCCTATTTTCGCTTTCTTTCTTCTTCCACATATGTTCCCCAGATTCAGCCAAAGATCAGCATTACATGCACTCTTTACCTTACGCATCCTGTCGAAGAAAGCGGTCCGAGATATTTAGAGTAGCTTCATACGATGCCTTTCCTTCAACGCATAATAGTGAAGTGATGGTCATGTTCTTTGTTGATAATGCAGTTCCATTGACTTGTGCCCAAATGCATATGAAAGACTGCTTTCTTGCATATGAAAGAAGAGGACTTGCACGAGTTAATGCAAGATTCTCGAACTCTTATTTTACGCTATTTGGCTTCCTTAGAGTGTACTGAATTCATATGCCATTCTGCATCAGCGAATCCTACTCGCAACCTTAAGATGAGGCATAACGAAAGGTACGTTTGTTCGCCCGCCGCTGTTCGCGGGTTGCATTTTTGGGTGCGGTTTTTGAAACAAACAAATAATTTAAATATGAGTTTTGCGCTCTGCCCAAACGAAGACTGCACTCCCTTCCTCCCTACCCATCGCCTTTGCAATTAGCACATTTCAGTTCTCGCCAAAATTCTCTTACCGACCAGCAGCTAGTAATTGTAAATACAAACAAACCAATAGCCTTCTTCTCCCACTTCACTTCAGCTCAATCCTGCACTTGCAATGGAAGCAGCAGCCTTTTACGTGACTACCTCCCAGGCAAGAAAGAAGACTAGTCATAAAAGATTG
Organism: Toxascaris leonina; assembly: GCA_022844705.1. Classification (NCBI taxonomy): domain Eukaryota; kingdom Metazoa; phylum Nematoda; class Chromadorea; order Rhabditida; family Ascarididae; genus Toxascaris; species Toxascaris leonina. The sequence goes on from JAARMF010000062.1 coordinate 66,820, forward strand.
TGTTTGTCAAGATAAAATTTGATTACATTTTAGGATATATTACCATAAACGTAGAAGTTCCCAATGCTGAACTTCCTTGATGGCCGTTTCTTCCCTCATCAACCGAAATGAAAGAGAAACGCCGAAACTTACTAGTCATATCTCATCGAGTTCGTGCTCATCATCAATTAATGAAGATCCACGTGCGCTGAATGCGCCTACCTCTACTGTTCGTCTATGCGCCAACCACTCTGGGAATGTCATTTGCGTAGTTGCTATAGTGCAGTACAGATGGATGCAGTAGTACTACTGTTCGAGTTTATGTCTAGTAGAATTCAGGCTATAGATTTGGAAATCATGAAATGAATTGAGAAGCTCATTCCAATAGTGGGCAATATATCTAGCTGAACAGGCCAAGAGTAGTTTTGATTCGTTTCTGCTCGAAAAAATTTTGAGTCGTTAATTCAGCATGGTCTGTTATCACTCACGTTATGCCCGTTCACTTGTAGTGTTCAGTTCGCGGTTTTATTAACATACAGAAACCTATATAAGCGTGCAACGATTGCGTGCGTTACATATTTCGAAGAAGTCAGCTACTGCTGAGGTATTCTCATTTTTAGGTAACTTTTCAAACGCGAAAATGCAGAAGATGAGTATATTTTTCACGTGCTTCTTGCTGTCGCTATTGAGCAGCATGACTCACAGTCGAGCATACTACGTGAGTTTGTGTGTTTTTGTTAGAATTTCGACAGTTCGAACATTTTTTTCAGAAAAATTATCACACATTCTATATACTTTTCGAATAGTCGGTCTAATTGTGTATAAAAACTTTGCAGTAGTGAAAATTGATTGAACTGAATATCCAACGAAACGATTTGTGAATTTATGCATATTGAATTTGTTGGCAATGTGCTGCATATTACAAACGTCGTGCAGCTGTTAGTTGAACGGTTCCGAGAATTGATTCGTTTTCCAAAATCGAGTAGAGTATTATCACTGTATCTGTCCAAATTAAAACACCCCAGGACGGAAATCATCCAGCTTCCGGATAATTGGGAGAGGAGCACTTTGAACGGAAGAGCCCTTTGAGTCAAAATCACTATCTTCAAATCTGGCAAAAATAAAAAAGTCCCTCTCAAAAGAAAGATAATGGTTCACATGGAGGGCCTAGGAAAAATAGGAGATTCATATTTTTAGAAATTACAACAAATGGCACGATGAAATGCTTGTTGAAAGTTTTAAAATCATTCGGTGAGTTGTTGGAATAGAGCTAACCATCTTCACAATGATCGGGTGATTGATACTGATCAAGAGTACAGTATTAATGACGCAACAAAAAAGCGATAAGGATGGGCAAAACCACCAGAACAGCATGTGAGTAGTGATGTATTCTATGTAATACAAACTGAAGCGGTTTCCAAGCTCGAGTCATACTGGAATTAATTTGCTGCTGGGCGAGACCTCGAACTCTTCAGCCTCTGTGCCTTACATCAAGTAAAGTCTGGCAATGACTGTGCATCGCAGCTGTCTTCGACTGTTGCGATCATAGCAGTAGCGCTCTCAAGTAGTGATCAAAACTTCAGGTCACTTCTCTCGGTGTCATATTAGACTGGCGAAAATATTAATTCATTTCTCTAAAGCTCAGTAGGGTCAGTGGTTATTAGAAACGCGACGAGACAATGCAAGTGATTCCATATCATGCTACGACAACTTTGACGGTTAAAGACAGCTAGCTGCACGCTTGCATTTTCTCATCTGTCAGTTTCATGCTGCAACGAATAATTTTTTCAGGATGAGGACATGATTTCCGCTATAATTGCCAGAGGATATAGGCCGTACGCTGCATCTAACCGTTTTCCAGTTGAGCCGCGAAGGGCTATTCGGTCCGGTAAGAAATATTATCTGATGGATGCGATATATGCACTAAGCGTATTAGACTTATAACACTGCTTCGCGCTGAAATCCAAGAGCGCATTATACGAAAAGATAACGAGCAAATTCTTTTCGAAATACTGATCGGTTGCTAGCATGATGACATCCGCTTTAAGAGACCAGCAGCGTGTGCCCCAGTCGGCAGTGCGTGCTATATGTGCCCCGAAATTATACTCTGTTTCAGTTGGTTTTTTTTTTTTCAATTTTGGCAGAGTCGAAGCCATGAGCACATTGTTTGGTGAAAAACTCGGAGTGAAGCTAAATCGGCTTCGAGGATAACCGTTTGATGATGTCGCCGAGAATCCTTATGCGCCGGTGTTAGAGGATCTTTTATTTTACATCACTGACACGAATGAGGCGCAATGCTTCCAAATACGTCATTTTGCTGTTTCAGTACAGCTTTTCACAGCTGGTAGAAAAGTTGCGCTTTCAGAGTTTGGCCACAGTTCGTATAAGAATAAGTGGTAGTTTCTAGTAAGAGAAGGGAGGTGGAAGCGAGAAATGTGGAGAACTAGAAGCATGACTTTAGATTTTCAAACCAGATTATAATATCACTGTGCCATTTCCCCATGTTTGATCTTCAGCTTTCGGGAGTTAGGATACAGCCGACTATGTCAATTATCAACGCCCCACTTTTTTAATTCAGCTGCAAGGGGTCTGTAACATAACTATGAAGAATTTCCGAAGATTGCGCCCATTGAATCTTGCTGATAACCAGCAATGTTGTTGAAGTATCAACTCGTAATTGAAAGAGTTAAATTCTTCGTCTTGATGTGCTGTTCTACTTGGAGTGGTACTACATAGCAAATTAACTATCATTACGGCATGAGAAATTATCAGTTAGTACTGAAAACTTTCGTTCACAGTGCTAGTTTGAATAGAAAGAGAGATGGAAGGAGGGATAGAGAGGGAGATGGAGGGAGAAGAATAGTGAGGTGGGAAAGATGGTAAAGAGAGAGAGGGGAATGAGAAGGGGGAATAGAAAGAAAGAAAAGGAGGGAGAGAAATGGAAGAGGGAAAAAGAAGGAGAAAAGACGGTTAAGAAGAAAAACAAAGGGAGAGATAGGGAAGGAAAGTGAAAAAGAGAGAAAAAGAGAAAGGGTTGAGGTGGAGAGAAGGTGAGAGGGAGGGGAGGAAAGGAGAGGGAAAGATAAGACGGAGGAAAGAGAAGCACTGCTTGCCTCTTCTCAGCAATGTTATCATTTTCTCAATACCCTGAGCCGCGTTGCATCTTCCTTACATTTGTCTTCTACGTGCAACTTTTAGAACATTTTTCGCCCTCGCTGAACCTGATCCTGCACATTTCGCAATCTTAACAAAGACTTCTAAACACACCCTTTCATCACTGATTAAGACACTGCCCGCAAACTGTGTCTCATCCTGCCCGCTTCCGCCTCCCACAGAAATGTTCTAAGCAAATGAGACACCGCACACGCTTTCACTCACAAGCACAGTCACTCTCGACAAATTTGTGCTGCTCTGCAGTGGGTATGATCTCAGTCACAGTCTGGCTGAAGTTGGCCTCATCACAGCAGGCTAAGGGCTTGAGAAAGAAACAATTCCGACGCAAAGCTCCGGGGGTGGACCAAGCCAAATATGGATCCAGAAAATGGAAGGCAGGAGGGTCACATTGCATCAGCTGATAATGTTTTCCCTCATCAGATAATGATATTCCACCAATCTGAGTCAAAATATCAGAATAGAATTGCCTCCATAGCAAGATGTTAATCTTCTACAACTAAAGCACTTGTGGACCTAGGCGAGTGCTTGCTCTCAGCTAGATCTGAAATTTTATGTGGACTGCAACTTCAAACAGAAAACGGAAATCGTTCGAGACAATGACGCAAGAGATGAATTTTCTATGGGGAAGTAGGGCAATGATTTGTTGAGGCAAGAGGTGGTTCATGAGGGTAAACAGGGGGCCTATTTGCATGAGGACAATTTAGCTAAATAGAGAACTCTGTCTGTAAAGCTGAGTTCTGATACACCACTTTTTCTGTGCTATCACGGGAGATGAAACAGTTTTCTGCGGGATTGTGGAAGGCGTTCGGCGGGAGCAGACGAACTAGAACATTCGAGGAAGTGGCTACTGTCTTGACCTTCGGTGGGAATCCTGTTGAGGAATGGGATTTGTACAACATATCAGCAGTATCTATTTTATAATGGATACAACTTTTGATTATTCAACGAACTGTCCCCTACAAACCATTTTTGTCGTCAGCGGCTTCCATGCATATTTGTTGACGTCTAAAACAACCAGTGCATTTGCTTCTGGTTGCGAATTCCTGAAAACGGCCTCCTTTGTTTTCGCAAGTCCACTGAAAACATTCGCAGTTAGAGGGCAAATTTTGCTGAAAGCCTACTTTTTGCCGCGAAAATAGTCGCCCATACTGGCACCGTAAACTGGAATGTGAATTGCCCTGAAATTTCGTAAAAGGCTTGTGAGTAGATGATTTTCCCGTCATGAATAAGGATGATCAGACATTTACCTTGAATAAGGAACTGTATTCTTGAATGTTGAGAAAGTAAAATATTCAACTCATGTTTCAAGGAAATAGGAATTTTTGAATCAATTGTCATCTCGAGTGGAAAAATTCAGTTAACGTTGACTGTTTCAAGATTCGTTTTGAGAGCCTTCCACCGCTTTAATGATCGATGAAAATGCTTTTGGCTGAATTCACATGAACTAGCTTTACTGCTTTACGGATGAAAGGTGTTCGATGTCTGTGCCGGGATTTACCGCAATGAAAAGAAAATAACGTAGAGTAGTAACAGTATTAACAGAATAGTAACAGATCATTTCACAGAAACAGCAGGTTGTGTCCATTGTTCAAACGTCAAGTATGTTCGGCGCGTTTCAGCAATGAACCTCACCTCGTCTACCTTCCCACAATTGTTGTGCAAATTTTTCACCTCTAACTGCTGCTTCGCAGCATTCAATGAACCGGTTAAATTGCTAATTTCAAGTCAAGTTCTGACATGCTTTCACATTAAATTTTGAATGCATCGCTCGCTATTGCAAAGCCAACTTGAAAACCGACGAAGAAAACAACAGTGATAATTGCAACAGGCGACATTAAATTTTCGCATTTAGACAGGATTCTCTGAATGAAAGGACCCAAGTTTCTCAAGTTTGCAAGGTGTCATCATGGAGTCTTCAAATTTTCAAGTTGATCCCACTTCATGCATGAGGATCAGAAATGACCGATGAATTGATCAGTAATGTTTGTCTTGCAATTTAAAAAGTGGTAATTTAAAAAGGTTAATGAGACCTGCTTGCAGATTACCAACCAACTCCATGTCGGTGGAAGCTATGTGCGAGTCTATTTAGCCGACGCTAAATACGTCTCGTTGAGGAATGTAATGCTAAAGATCTCCCACATATTCGAAGTGCAGTAATTTATTCTCTCTCTTCCTGTGTTTGTCGGATCGAGCAAACTGCTGCACCAGTATATTGGCTAAATACCTAACTGAGGGTAGCTTCTTTTTGAGGTGTACTTCTGCAAGAAAGCCGTATTATCATGTAATAAGCGGCTTTCTCCTGCTATATTGCAGCCGATATAAGACTCGTTTTACGTTAACCTTATTTCAATAAACATTCAAAGCGTTGTTTCAAAGCCGAATATTTACAGCGTCACAAAAGAGGTCACCTTGTGTTATGGACTGTGTTGTGTAGAAACGGCACGATCTGAAACTTGTGATGGAAGTAGTCAAAGCGATGCCAGCATTAATACTTACACCAGCAGGAGCACCACCATCCACAGCGAAAGCAATATGAAAAACAATGATGGTATTCGTAGCAGTGTACAGCACTATCACATTTACAATAACAGTTACTGGTACTGCAGTAATAAAACTGCGGTAGCAATAAACATTAGGATGATGGCAACAACAACCCTTATTCGAAAGCTAAAGGGCTGAAATGGGAAACAGAGTATGGAACGAGGAGTTTTTATGAAGGAATATCGTCAAGAAAAAATAAATGCGACACAAATTTGTAAACATAAATTTATTTCGGAAATGTAACTATAAAGCGACACGATAACTTGCAGCTGAACAAGGTGATTCTTTCGTCAAACAATTTCAACATGCACCATATTCCAAATGCCAACATCAAGAGAAAGTAGAGTGGACACTGCGTTGAAAAAGTTTCACAGATTAGTTGATAGCAGCGAGTGAAGATCATGTATGTGCATCAAAAAAGAAATCGGAGAGTTCGTCAAATGGGACGTTAGTGAATTCGAAGAAAAGAGACGAATCGAACTCAGTGCGCCTATACTGAGAAAAGTTTTCAGCCGAATTGTACATCGGGCTATTATGGACCTAGGAAAGTTTTTCGCGACGCAGCCCACCGTGAAACATCGCTGAACCAGTTCAACAACAGCGCTGCCGATGAAGCAACATAAGTGAAGCAGCATTTGCACTGGAAGGGTAGTAATGACTTTGCTGACATTAAAATTACTACTTCTTCGAGGGAAAATTGGCGAAGCGGCGCCAAATGCCCTTCCGAAAAGTCTCTTAGAAATGTATTCACAAATTCTCACTAGATGTGGAGGTAATATGCGCAAAACCTGCAAAGCTGCTATGGAAAAGAGCAAAATACGCTTTTAGCTCACCTAGACAGCGGTATTGACCAGACACCTGGCGCATTCAGATATGGATCCATTAATGATTCTTCTAACTTGTCCATACTGCATATAAATGAATGCATTTCACTGCACATAAATCAGTGCATGTTTGTTGTTACTAAGGAAATACATTTTGAAGACGGCTTTCCTTTCGAATCTCAAATACACCGATTACACCAACAATTCATACTTGAAGCTCGGCCTAAAATGTACTGCGAGCGTATACTATAATATTCAGCAGTTTTGTTACATACGGCGTACAAAAATCAATTCACAACTTTAGAGGTCCCTCAGATAGACGACGACAACGGCTTCTCCACTTCAGCTTGAATCAAGCAAATACTCTCATCTCAGCCTTTGGCGGCTGGAGAAGGACGTGAGGCTGAACTTTTTCATTGGGCAGAAGTTGGCAACTAAGCGCCATGCATAGAACCAGACATGTTTTTTGGCGTTTCAAAGCAAACCTAATTGAATGAACCTATCGCATTTATTACATGCTGCTTCACAAAGTCCACATTCGAGAAGAATTCGATCCCACGGTAGATTAAATAGCCGTTCAAAAATTCCGTTAATTCAAGGGCTTAAGGCATTGCCAACGTCCAATCTTCGTTTTCAATTCCCAAATCCCAGCAGTAGTGAATCCACCACAGTCGTGCATGAGTTGTCAATAAGTGACAGTTCTGAAGCGAATGAAAGTTTTTTCCTGATCGTCAAATCACCTCAGCAATTATAAAACACGTCAAAAATGTAAAGTTCAATAAGATAATTAAAACAAAGTGTGGAATCATGGCGATGACGTGAGGCTAGCTTCGCGAATACTTCCGTCACTCTCGTCGAAGAACGGATGGAAATTTAAAACCATTATCTGGTGATTGAGCTTCTTTGACGGCTTAAATATTTTTCACAGCTGAGACGAGACGCCAAACACCCCAATCTGATAGCTCCATAGCTTGTATTTGCTTCCACGTATTTTCTGATCTCTGTAGCAAGATCATTTGTATGCTTCATTAAGAATCGATCATTACGTGACATTGGAGTGGTTAGCTCAGTGTCATACCGTTGGAACGACGAGTCGCGGGGAACACCAGCAACAATGCGGCTCGCCTTGCTATCCGCTGAAGAAATGTCGCGATGGAATTTCGCCCCATCTGCAGTCATGAAAAAAGAGCAGTATACCGCAGCTAAGCGAAGTTATACGCTACCATGGAAAACGTTTTCGAAACACCACAACAATGTGACCAGTGATGTCATCATACCAGAATTTTTGACACAATACTTTACTTATACTTCCCCCACTCCCTCCCACCAAAAAAACGGTGTTATAGCGTACTTCCATCGTTTCCTGGGAAAACTGATCGTACCATGCCTACACCATACTTGGCGGCCCATATTTGGTACAATACTGCACCAAGTATTTTGGCCCGAAAAGTACGATAGTTATACCGTACTTTTCGAACTTGTTTTTCTCGACCTGCATGAATAAAATAGCGCAGACTATTTCATTGATAAGTAAAATAAACCAAAGCTGCGCGAGCCGTCGAATAAAAGAATATGACCACTTACTGAAACGATAAAAAACCAAAATGTAAGCGTAAAAAGATAACAAAATATCCATGGTCGAGGTCAAAAAGAGTCGAAATATCTGTCTGTTTTGAGCCATTATGGAAAGCGCTTGAGCAAGTCATCGTGCAGGCATCAAGCACATAACTGTTGGAGAATGCATCGCAGAAAAAAAAAGAGAAATTAGTAACATAAAGATCGGAAAGACACCGGACACTTGCAAATATCCGCCCGCATGAATCGTGGCAGTCGGGGAATGAACTGCAGAACAAAAAAGCGAGGTTGGTAATGCAAAAATAGGAAAGACACTGGTGTTTCCAGGGGATTGATCCCTACATTTCCTATTATTTCGAACCTTCAGTGAAAAAGCACCTCCGCAATGGCATCCTTCAAGCGAAGACAGCGCTTCGTGGTGTAGCAGAGAGAGTTTCAAAGGGTGCTACAGGGCATTATTCAATTCATCCTGGACTTTGCATGGAGTCGTCCAGCCGCTAGCTGTTTTGAACCTTCGTACGACCGTTATCAGTGCATCGATTTAAGCACGACATGCGGCCGCCTTCAGACCCCTACCAGTGCTATCTGCAGCGTATGAGCCATGCAAATCAGTCTTCCTGGAAATCGCACATTGAGGCCAAAATTTCTGTCTGTGTCTTCGGAATCGTCAGTCTCGTCCACACCGGATTCAAGCATGTCACCATCGGAGCTGCTAAATGCTCTGTTGTCTTCTTCGCTTGAAGTGCTCATTCCTGTTACCTCTCCGCGGTCTGTGCTTCCTTTTTCAGCCTGCAGCACTTTGTACTCATTTTTAAAAGTGCACATTATGCTTGCACCTGAGTTAGTTACCATTTTGTACATTGGGGATTCGCTGGTGCCCATGCTTTTCAGCATTTTAAGGCAGCCTCGTTTAGTCTTCTGCGCATAATGACGTCCATTTGGTCTGCTCAAACCCAAAAACACATTTTTGAGAGATCCGTCTCTTACGTGATGGATCGTTGCGGCAATGAATGAATCCTTGATACTCTTTCCACGCCAAATGTCAACAGCGACCGACGCTCCAACACCCCTTTCACTTTTTGTACAATCTTGTGGTGGCCACTCCAAAAGCGAGCAAAGGCCTCCTCGGGAAATGAGGAGAACGAACTGCAGATTCAGCACAGCTGGGTACTCGTGAAATTCGCGGGTGAGAAAAGAGCTTAGATAGACAGCCGCTAGGACCATCAGCTTCTGGAGAACCTTTATGCACCGTTTTTTTTTCGGCGCTATCCTGAGCTCCCTCATCCAACATTCTCCACTACTCTTCCAGCATTGCCAGTGGCGCATTCCGCTTTACCGGCTGTTTGCGATAGCTGAGTGCTTCTACCAGTTCTGCATATTCAGCTTCATATCGCACTTTCAAGTGTTTCACACCATTTGTCGTCTTCGGGCCTACTACTGGTTCACATCCATCACACTTCCAACACTTACAGCCTTCCTCAACCACTTCGTCAAACTGCCACATAGACTGAGACAGGCTGCGAGATCTGCCTTGTTGCTGTGCAGTTTCAGGCTCACTCCGACTGTATGTGAGGTCAGCGGAAGAACGATGCTGAAAAGATGAAAGATGCTCATAAGATAAAACGTGGAGGTGAATTCCATTTGCCGCACTTTCATTTGTTTTCATACACCTGCAATTGTGAGGTGTGATGTCCTAGACGGTCCCCATTAAATGCCATCTCTGAAATAAGAACACAATTCCTCGCATTGAAAAAAATGTCACATAGAATAATCTAGCATAAACAATTACGGCATACAAATCAAAAAGATAGGAAAACAAACGACCACCGCAAACATAATATAAAGAAAAATTGCGAACTGAGACGGCCTATTGACATCGTTGAATATCTAAAATGGAAAACTTTGGCCCCAATTTCTCAACTAAATAATTCGTCCTCATCAGTCAATGGCGAAAGGCGTCGGCAGCCAATGGTAAAATTTGAAACTGTGGGAGCGTAGTAACACTGCTTTGAATCTCTACTAAATGAAGTACATTTTAAGCACAAGTATAGTCAGAAAATGGCATGATGCACTCGTATTTTCTTCTAAAAGATCAGTGCAATACTGTACCCGTATCACCAGGAAATCAGGTTGTGCAATTATACTGCACTTGCGAATTTAAATTTGGTACGATACTGTACTATGCATGATGTCAGTACAAGCACAGTACGAAAAGTAATATACTTTTTCGTACAATCGCGTCACATTATGTGACACAATTTTTTTGCACCGGGGATTCCATAAAGACTCCCATGCACGCGTGCGTGACGTAGCACCATCGCGTGCATATTGAGCGAACAATCAGAAGGACTCCAACTTTGCGCCTATAACAGTTGAGCACAACTGCTTTCAAATGAAATCAATAAAATATTTGGAAGTGGTAAGCAAATCATGGGAGTTTGGGAATGCGAACCTGAAAATTCAGAAAACAGTGAGTCGTCCAACAGCCGACAAGAGCTGATACACTTTTTTTTTTAACAGGAGAGACATCAACTTGACGGAAGTTGTTGGGCATCCGCTACTCGTTCTGATTTGCCTGATTAACAACAGCTACTGGTGACGAGTAAGTGAACGGATTTTGGTCGAAAACCGAGACCGTGTTAGGCTTTAACCGCTTGACTTTTTTTTTCATAACATTTTTCCAAAACGAATCTTAACTTTCACCAAATGCTTCCTGCTGGGAACGCGCTTGAAGTTTAGTTCAAGACAGAACAGTTCAACTTCATAATACTTGAAATTACTGTGACATGCTATAGAGCTGCGGCAGGTGGTTTGGAGGGTGCGATAAAGTTTCTGAAATATTAAATTTGCTTGCCGTGTGGCAAAGACTTATTATTTTGTTATTATAGTATTTTTTTCCCTTCGATTTGAAACTGCGTTTCAGAATAGACTTCATTCTAATGCTTCTTCCATATCTACGTAGCATTGTTTCAGAGCTACTTAATGCCACTAGCACCTCTTTGAGGGGGTCTGCCTCTTTGCCGATGACTTAGTTTACATTTGCATCTTCGTCGGATTCTTTCGCCAGGCTGTGCGTGGTACTCTTAATCGAAGGCGAATTTTTGAACGAAACGACCTATGATTCCCCATTCCACACTCTCGCTCGACTTTACTTTTGAAAGACTTCTTTTTCAGTTCGTATTTCCGAAAATGTCATTATTTGCCATTTGATCGGCGATATTTTAATGTCCTGTTCTGCTCCAGCCGAGAAGTTGATATTCATTTCATTTTGGTTGCATCCATCTCGTTTATCATAAATTGGTTGTCCATTTGTGGTCGACAGTGGGAAAAAACGTAGATGAAATGCAGCTGTACTGATCAAAAAAGATTGTACTCCACTCCTATGACAGAACTCTTTTGACGGAATGTCATTTAGAACCCAAAATTTCTGTAGAGTTGTACCGACCGAGGGTCATCGGTCGGTTGTCTTTTTCTGTTGCAATGGGAATTCGATTTTGAAATCGAACGCCTTCGTTCTGTAATCGATCAGCATTTTTGAAGCGCATTGGTTTCCGAAGAACTATTTCATATCAAGTACCTCCTTTCATTTGAAACTTGTCTTCTATTATGCACCAGTTTTTAGGGGGGGGGGGGGGGGGGG
>JAARMF010000062.1:83951-111960 GCA_022844705.1 Toxascaris leonina
CCCCCCCCCCCCCCCCACCCCCACCCCCTCCCTCATCTGAATTTGCGAATTTGCTCTTCCTTATAGCTCACCTCTAATGATGGCGTAGTAAATATGTTGCTGCAGTGCTTTTCTGATTTCAGAAGGGATGTTCTCTTCAAGCGCACTCGTTTCGGCGCTAAGGAATCCTCTCTTTTTGTCAGCTCACCATATGGCGGTCCCCTAGGTATATTTTCTACTGTCTTCTGTGGCCCTTTTTTTATTCACAGGTAATCTTTTTATTTCCAGATGGTGCTGCTCCATTGTTATGCCTTTTGTAACTGCCTGTGTTGATATCGTATTTTTACTTAGCAGGCGAAAATACTGATCCTTCAGGACGATAGTAGTTTCATCTTCTCAGTAGAATTGCAGAAATATATTTGTTAATAGTTGTCTTGATGTGAACGAGATCGTTCACATACGATTTCTTCTCTTGCTGTCTCCACAAGCCTTTCCGTCCCATCTTGATCTTCATGAACAGTTCTGTACGGGACTTCAAGCTTTTTTACAGTGCTATCTAGTTCCCCACCATTTTTGCACAAGTCTCGCAGTTTTATCAAACTTCACCGTTGCGCGGTTATGACACCAATACATGAGACCGGCAGTGTTTTGTATATGCATTGATTGCTTCATGCTGGTTATTCTTGCGAAGTTTCATGTCGTTGAGGGTAAGAACACTTGCCATGTTATTTTTTTTAAATCATAATTTGCATAGTAGCCGTTGATGAGATTTTTTTTTGTCTTTGCAATATTATACAGCTTGATCGATAAGCCTCGTTTCAAAAGTATATTACAATTTTTTTCTCCAGTGTACATTATAATTTTGCTAACGTTTCAGCTATAGCTAATTCGGCTCCAAACGCATCGTCATGGGAGATAACAATTGAGACTTGTGCGGGAAGGTTTCTCGCATCTGTAAGAGTTCCAAATCTGCACGCGCTGTATTGGAGTAGATGCCACCGGGTAAGCGAAATCCATCTAGTAATTTTTCTCACCTTGCATAGTCCATTGCTGAAGCGCTTTTGATAGCGTTTTTGGACGAAATAGTTCATGCGATTATGTGGGAGAGCGTTAAGTGGCATAGCGTTAAACGATTGTTGCCTCATATGGAAGAGATGAATGGAACGGCTCGAGCGACTGTTGTGCGCAAACATGCATCTCTAGGTTGTGTTTTCTGAGGAAGCATATTGCTCATTGTGTTATTTAAAGGTAGTTTTTGCTGCAGTTTATTGATTTGTTTTTCTGCTCCTTCTCTCTGCCTCATTCGATCTGCATCATATTTTCTTTTTTTTTACACTTTTTTTTATCGATTTAGAAAGTAAATAAATGATTGTCTGCAGCTTATCGTTGTTGGGACAAGAGGCCACGTGTTGATCTACGATCCTCTTGGAAAGATTAAAAATCAATTTTCTATCGAACAGGTAAGCTTCATCGGTTGTTTTTATCTTGCTGCTTGCAAGTAGATGTAACTTTCGAAATGGAGCATGCATCAATTTATTTTGTTTCAATTTTAGTATTCAAACGACACACTGAATGTCTGTCTTTGTTATCGTTGTTGTCTTTTCATCGGAACGAGCACTTAACTTTATCGTCAACTGCTTACGCTATGGATGTAGTTTTGCTGTGTATAGCTTTTAGGCGAAGCACACCCTGAGCGATTTATGTTCGATGCTGTGCGGTGCAGTCTAGTTTTCCGCGTGAAAATAAATAATAACGCCAAGCGTATGCTGTGGTAGTTTTTTCGTTGGCAATCTTTTCAGTAAGTTGGAGAAGTGCTATGCAATATTGTCCGACGATCATTTAAACTCGCTCATGCGTTGCTTCACTGCCTACTGCAAATTATATTATAACACAATCGATTATTGATGGGTTTACGCGTATTTTATTGATGCTTTTGTGAAAAGTTCTGAAAACAGTGAATCTCTCATCGCTTTTATAGCAGAGATCTGATAAGAACGTAAAGTTCGCGTTTAGTTATTTGAATCTTTTGGCATTCCGTATAGTTTTTCTTTGAGTGGAAGGATCTGGAAAATGAAAGAGATCTCCGTTGTTCGGACGTTGGAAGTGATGGTAATTTGCTGATGACGAAGGCAGCTTCGGCAAATTTCTTTTCAGTTCTAAGCTTTGGCATTTTTGAGATGAATTATGGCCATTCGTGCGCAAAATTCGTTATAGGAAATTTCGATCGCTGAATCTCGCATTTTCTACGGAACTGCCGGAAATACGGGTTTGGCGATCCTCACTGAAACAAATCGTATTTTCGCGGTGAATTCTGTTATGGAGGCAATTCCTTGGCGAATCCCTGATATATACCGTAGGTTTTTCCTCCATTTGGAATAAATCGTATTAATTGTATTGCCTACTTGAAAATCTCGGCACCTGGTATTCGGTGGATGTAGGCATGGTCGATCTAGTTTCCGTGGGCCTGGCTGAAGGGTATCTCTGCTAGAGCGAATAATCTGTAATCGCACTGCGCTTTTGAGGTGTGATCATAAGCGCTTGTAGTGCATACATGAGTTCTCCTTTTTTATTCAGTATGCAAAAGTGAGTTTCGCATGCCTCATTTCATATGAACCGAGCTTTTTCACCGTCATGTATTATGCCATTTCTTTTGTAACAGATACACGCATACTTGTTGCCAAAAAGAAAAGAAAAATTTCCTTCACCGCCCAATCCTTCCCTTCCTTTAAACTTCAGAAAAGCAATTGTTGTGTACTTCTGCTGTTTTTTCCGTCATTCAAAGAAAAGTTTCAGCGTCTTGCAGGAGTCTGTTTTTTTTTTTTTTTTTGGGATATTGTCGTCATTTTGTCGGCAGCGTCTCTTAGCGTAAAAAATTTTGGCAGTTTTCGTAGAATTGTCGCCGTTCATCCGTGGCAACGGAATGCCTCTTAAATTAGCCGATAATTGCTCGACATAAAAGGCTTATAACTTTCATAATGATATTCGTCGACGGCATCGTAGACGGATTTGGTGGAGTTTGCGCAAAGAAAATACGGCTTTTTTGAGGTGATATCATCGATATTCCCTGCTCATTTTACAGATTAAAGAAGCAGTAAACCGAGCTCCGTAAATTCGAAAATACGATTTGTTTTAGTTTTGCGTGGTGCCGGAAAGGACTTTCGCAAAGCATACCCCCGCGTTTGAGTGCTCCTCTTCCCTCAGAAGAAAAAAGGGAGAAAAAAACATCTCGGAACTTGAAGTTCACATCGTTGTCATATTTGTCTCTTTTTTTCAATATTTTGAGACCAACACAAGCTTGTCCATGAGACGTTTTCGATGTGCGTTGTGTCGTCCCCGACACATCACCGAAAAGAAATTCATCGGTCCCCAGGTCACAGTCTTCGTCACGAGTCATTGCAGTGAATTTTCGTGACAAGCAGTAAGGATGCTGAGAAAAAAGTGTGTAGTAGAAGAATGGGGCTTATGGCAGTGAAAGCGGAAATTGAATGAGAGTTTTATTCATGTTCATGTTCTTCAGAAATCGAAGTCTGATTTTCAGGATCTAGTCGGCCAACCGCGTGGAATATACTGACGTCTCATTCCGCTCAGATGACTGTACTATTTGTGATGGGAGATAATTTTTATGCTGCAATGCAAGGCGTCGCACCTCAAGCTCTGGTAAGTGGCAGCATCGTTCATGCTTTTCAGATTACCATCAGTGGGGCAGAATCTCTGGGACTTTGGGCCAACCTCCTTCTCTCATCTCATTTTTTGTAACATTTTCATTCGCTCTTTGGGATCCGCTATCAATGCACGATTGGTTGTAATTTGGAGATGGGATAAGTGCGGATGGTTGAAAAGTGAGGGTGTATTTTGAACTGTGGCGGTGGAACGACGTTGTAGTTCTTGAGGCGCGCGTGATGCACTGGAATGGCTTGAATTGGAATCATTGTTATTGGTTATCCGAATTCAGATGTTTTGAGCAGTTTCTTTGGAGCCTTTTTTCTTGTGAAAGATTGCATCTTCAGAATGTTCTGTGGAAGTTATCTGATGGAGACTACACAGAAATTGTCCCCAGTTGGGATTGCAGTCGTATTGCTTTTGCGCATTCATCGGGTACGGTGCAAGTAGTCGATTCGGACTTCTCACTTCTTTCAGCCGTTACAATACCTGGCGTGAGCCCGACCTCATCGCCCATTACTGGCATTCTGTGGTAAGTTCCGTTCTTTACGTACAGAGTTTTGCAGTTTCTATTAGGAGTCCGACAAAAGTCGCATATCGAACGTGATGTACGTTTTCTTAACCACACGGTCGTGCGTAGTCCTTTTGATTTCTACGTTTTCCGCTCAACCCTTGTAACGCTTCGAGTAATGCTCACTAAACTGGCCCATCAGAATGAGTAATATGCGCCTTTTGTATATCCTTCGGTATAAGCGGTGGATTGTGTTGCTGAACTGAAAGAAATCTCCCCCATTTGTTATTCTCATACCAAAATCAGCTTCACACCACCCGCTCTGAGGAAATTGCTATCCTTGAAAATAGCACCATAATTCGTCACTGTGGCTGACCACTTTATCTGAAAGTTCATCTATAAGTTTTTCATGAAACCGTTTACGCAGCTTTGCAAAACGAATGCTTCAGCGAGCAGAGTAAGGCAAAAACAGTTGCACTAGGCGCTTCCAGGAACAAGAAAAAAGCCAACAGCGATTTTTTTTTTTTTTTTTTGGGGGCCTGAACGTAGACGTTGCTGGAATGGTCGGTAGGTTTGTCGAATCTGCTGAATTTTGGTTCATTGATCTACTCGAATTCGAGCCTATGCCATCGTGCATACCCTATACTGTACAAGGTTTTCAGCCTTTTAATGGTTATTTTATCGGTAGGTCACAGTGACACGTAGTCGAGTGACTGCCTGGTTGCGTCAAAGAATTAGTATTGTCGTTTGTACAAAGCTGGATGAAATTTGATCCACGAAATTTGATGCTGATTAAGTACACTTTCTTGTTTATTGTCGGGTGCATAGGTTCCGTCTGAGTAAAGCGGGGGGGGGGGGGGGGGGGGGGGGNGGAGGCGAGGCGGGGACAGCTAGAGAATTTCACTTGGTCATATCCTCACAACGCCACGTCGCGTCATGAAAACGCCCAGTCGGGCAGATCTATGATGCGCTGACAATTTGGTCCCAATTAATAATGTTACAGCCATCCCAATTTCAACCGTAGCGGATTTTTCATTGGTCGAAGTTTGGGTGAACACTCTTGAAAGTGCCTTCCCTCATGTTATTCTGCATTCTCAGGTATTATTTATTAGGAATGTGTTCTTGTTGTATATCTGTAATCTTGCCACTTTTCTTTTTTTTCTTCTCTTCGCTTGATTCAAAAGCTTCAATATCTGGCTGTTATTCGCTGTTTTTCATAAAAGATGATTTATCTCAAAAATTGTCAATATACTCAGCAAACGCTTTCAGTAGTCTCCACAAATTTTGTGAAAGTTGCGCTTATGAGGGGCAATTTTAGGTGTAGTAATGAGGCGCTTGCTCTGAGGCGTTCTCGCAATTCATTGCAGCTGATTTCGCTCACTTCTGAACAGCACACGTCAGTCGTTTTTTTTTCAATTTCCATAGAACACTGAAACAGTGCAAATAGACGGATATGCCTCCCTTTGTGTACTATGTTCAACTCATATTGTTTGGCAAACTTATGTGCTAGGGCGTTCTTCCCGTAGCTAAGTTCGTTTCAGTTTAAAGGCAAGGAGAGAGATGGAGAGAATGGGAATTGTAGACTCGAGATGTTTGTGCTGAAGTAGAAAGATTGAAAAGTGAGGCCGCTTAAGTGCGAATGCGGCAGTAGCCAAACGAAGTAGAGTATTGATTTCCACCACTCTTCCTTTCCTCGCGAGCAGTCTATAAGCTGTTTGAAGTAGAACGTTGTTTGATGAAACCACAGATGCACTCACTCTTTTAAGAAGTCTTTTTCTTTGTTTCTTCGCTGAATGCGTTTGTGAGATTACGGAATGCAGCTTTAAGAATATTAGAACGTGATGTAGGTGAGGTGATTGAGGTTTGGGTAGTGAGTTAGTGAGTGTATTGATGACTGATCATGTATTGATGACTTTAGGTATAACTTCAACGGTGATATACGTGTTGATATGGAACTAGATGGAGTGAAAGTGTTTACACCCGACAAACTCGTCTTCATATCTGTTGTTCCGGGTGCGTGTTTTTACTGTGTCTTTGTACTGCAAATGCATCTACAGTTGTAACAGTGGTCAACGTATTTTATTGAATGTAAGAGCTTTCTCGACAAGAAGGTAGCTATCACCTGGAGTTCGGCAAAAGCAGAAGATTCTTCTGCATTAAAAAGCATTCTTTCAGGAGCCGAAACAGTGGAAAGCGCCTGCAGTGGACAACTTTTGTGAATAGAGGAATTCTTTTGTTTAGAGGAGAAATGTCTTTTTTCATGCTGACTTGAAATAGTTGCCTTCGTCATCAGTGTTACGTTTCTCCTTCGATATTGATAGTAGGAACCAGGGAGCCGCATGTTTGATGGGAAAGTTATGCTGTAAGAAGAGATAAGATGACAGCGCTATTGAATGGTGCTTGATTATGTTAAGTCAGTTTTCACTGGTTCTCTTCCGAAACATTTTCGGTGTCCGTTATAATTTTTCATCTACCGAGAGATTGTTCGTGGGTTATCGTGCTCACGCACTCTGTCATATAATTGGAGGCATATTGTCAGGATGGGATGGAGAAGTGTCTTGAAAGGTAAAACTGCAGAATATTAACAGTCCAATATCTTTTGCGTTACGGCATCTACAGCTCTCAGTCGAGGGAGTAATTAACCCGTGTAGTAATTTATTTACATTCTTCTAAGAACTGCTAACCATTGTCTGCATTCCACGTGCAAAGTAACAATTGTGAATGCCAGTCAGTGCGTTACTTCTTGAAGAGAAATTAATTTGCAGAGGAAGTGGAAAACGTTTTGGGTATAGCGTCCTCGGAACCTGGCGCTATTCTCTACGAAGCTTCGGAGAAACTTCGCAAAGGAAGCCATGGCGTCTATAGTTATTTTAAGATGATCGGTATGGTTTTCTTATGATCGTAGCTATTATATAAGAGGAGGGAAGGGCTTGGACATGCTTGCAAGCGCTCAAGCTCATAACTGTTTTTTATCGTGGTGAGCATCACGATAGTTCGCTGGTTTAGAACTGGGAGGCTATTCGCGTTTGGTATACTGCGGCAAAGTTAAAGAAGTGATTTAAATTCTTCGTGAATCAAAGCTGTGGAGTCCTTCGGCAAACTTTTAGAGACTTCGCAAGGCAGTGATGAAGTTATGATTTGTTGGTAGGGTGGTGGAGACTTCGTTTGCTCAAAGAGGTGATAGGGGGATGCCTCAGTGGTGTTGCAAAAGTGGAATGCGAAGCAATCGAGAAGCTATTTGCAGAACAACACTTTGACAAGGCGGTTCGTCAGTGCTTATTTGCGGCCGCTCACCACTTCGACCACTCCATGCAGAAGCGCTTGCTCAAGGTTGGTTGTATTTGCTTGATTGACACATTGCCTTTTTTGGAGTCTCAGTCGGAGCTTAAAGGCTCGGCTCAGGTCTCGATGTTTCATACGGATATTTAAAATTGATTGAGCAGAGGAATGGAAAGGCAACCTGGAGAAGAGGAGATTTCGAGACATTTCAAAACCTCCTGCTTCTGCATGTACGAAGCGCAATCAGCTTGTGGATTGGTAACTTCTCACCCGTGTCCCATCTTTTCCATACGCCATTGGACGATCATCATCCACTTTGTGATGGACTCTGTAACATTGATATTTATGCATGCAATGTATTTTGTTAGGTCACAGACATCTAACATCGTTTTGCAACCGTCATTCAAACATTTTAGGCGGCATCGTTGGGGAACGCTCTCTTACAACGTCATGATCCATCTCAATTTGTGGATATGTGCCATGTGATGCGGGTCCTAAATGCTGTCAGGCAACCGTATATCGGCATGCCTTTGTCGTTTCAGCAGTAAGTCATTTTTATCTTTTTGCTTTGGTTACGCTGTTGGGGATTGAGCAAGTACGTGATAATATGTTATCTTTCGAAATCAGAACCTTGAGTTTTACCTACACGAGGAAACTTTCGGGGTTACAGATTGATCGCTGTGTTGAAGAACGTTTGTCTAAAAGGCATTTCTAACGCTGTTGACGGTAGAATGTGGTTTTTGTAACGAACTCATTCACATACAAGTTTGAGAAATGCCAAATGGCATTAGAAAGGGATGTGATTTTAGATCGAACGATCTCAAGGTGGAAACGTTAATTGACCGTCTAATCGATATGGGAATGTGGCCCATGGCGATGGCGATCGCTGAATATATGAAGCACACGACGAAAGATGGAATGCACAGGGTTTTGGCTCATTGGGCGCTCAGCAAGGTTGGTTTTTTCTTTAATTGATAGAGTAGTTCTATCTCCTCTCAGCAGTAAGTTTGATGACCTATTTTCTTCAGTTCTTCGCAAACTATAAAGGCGTTGGACGTGCTTGTTTCTGTTTTCGATTATCTTTCCTAGTGAAACATATTTGAACAGTTCCTTCCAACTAGTAACTTAAGAAACTGTGCAAGGACGTGTCTGGTTGATGAGGTTGGTCGCAGCACCGAAAGTGCATTCTCTTGTAACGTCCAGCACATCACTTGTGGATGCAAGTTATATCACACTGTGGATGTGATTATTAATGTCACATGTGCAGATATTAATGCAGGTGTGATTTCCTGATCCGTGACATTGCGGCATGGTTTTTTGGACTTGTTTTATTGAAAAACAGAAATGATCGACGTATTGGGCCGAAACGAGGGAAGCGATACTTGGTATGACGTACGATAGTGTTGTGTATGAACCGATCTCTTTCGGCAGCCAGGAGAAGGTTTCGACAGCAAATATAACTTTGTTGGAAACGTGGGCGAATACTGAGATGTATATGCGAACTTTACACATTGCGCAATAGTAGGCTTGAAGGAAAAGTACTGTTTTTTAATGTAATTTGTAGTTGGGTGTTTTTGTACAGCGTGCTTCCATTTTGTTGTTGACTGCAGCAATTCTGAAAAGTTTTATTTGAGATCGAATATATGAAAGCGCAGAAGGAAGCTGGGAAAATTCCCGACTATGCAGGAGTGTCTGAGCTTATCGTCAAAAGATTTTCGAATTATCCAGAAGTCAGCTTTGCAGGTTATTCTTTTCCTTCATATTTTCCAGTATTTTTTACTACGAGGCATTTCGCATGAAATTGTTTGACAAATATAATTGCACTGTTGTGGCAGTGATCGTCTGTAGTATTATTATTCAAGTTTGAAGGCGCGATGCGTAAGATTTCCGATTTTCATAATCGTTCTGTGCCAAACATTTTTTTATGCTTTCGAAGGACCTGAAGATTGTATTTCGATGCAATTTATTCGTTGTGATCTGAAAATAGATTTGTTACAAACTTTTATAAGTTTGTGGTATTTTTTTGGGTGTTTTATGCATGACCTGCGAATGTGTTTCAAATGACTGACACCTCCAATGTGAGATTGCGCTTTAAAATTTCTTGCCAATGGATAAATTTATCACAGCAGCGTTGATCATTTCTCATCCCTCTACCACTCTAAGGATCTCTAGTGACAAGGACATCCCTTCGCAAAGATGCAACTTCAACGCAGTGCATTTAGACAGTAGTACCAGTTGCAGTTAATTCTGATATTAATTTTCCATTGATATGCGAGCTAAGCCAGAAGCTGGCAGTTGTGATAACACAAATCTCCGCCTTGCGCCGACAGCGAAACATAGTAACATTATGTTTTATAAAACTAAGCAGATAGGAGCTTTTGTTGGATCACTGTTACTGGTGAGCGTTGTGCTCTTCTGCAGTCATCTCATGATTGTTTTGAATGCATCCTTGAATCAAGAGGCTGGTGGTGACTTTATTTTGCCTTTTAATATTTTTTGAGTGGATGAGCAAAAAGAAATAAATGGTTGTTTGTCGTGTAACTTCGATTGAAAGCTATCGAGAAAGGAGCTTTTCTGTCAGTGGCTCGTTTTTCTGAGAAGCGCGTGCTGCTAGAGTGATTACTCACGTAGGTTTTTAAGTTTCTCCCAGAATGACCTAGTTTTGTTGTGTATTTACTCTTTTATGCAGTTTCACAGATGTGGCAATGAAAGCTGTCGATGCGGGCTTATCTCCAATGGCCGAATTACTACTCGAGAAGGAAACTCGACTGAGTCGGCAGATCGATATGCTTCTAAAGTTGAATAAAGTTGACAAAGCGCTCGCGAAAGCGGCATGCAGTCACCAGCCTGATTTATGTATGTCACCTATAGGACTCGATTTTATTTCATGTGTTTTGCTGCGCTTTTAACAAAAAACTGTAAATTGCATGGGCTATATGTGCGAATGTTTCAGCCGGGAATGCACCCTGCCAATTTGAACGGGTAGCCTGGAGGAACAGCCAGCGCTGATGCTCTGCTACTGAGTATGACAGTGCCGACGAGGATTGCTTACATCCCCAGCTAAATGCAAGAGGTCGCCTGTTGCAATACGGGAAACGATCATTAAACTGCGCTGATCGCTTTTGGAAATAGTTTGTGCGCGGAATGCCTGCACACTCTCCACGAACGATGCAAAAGCATCTACAACGCTGTCCACGGTACCGTTCTATGATATCCACAATTTGAGGAAGTCGTATTGATGGGAGATCCCCAAGCGCCAAGAGGAGCCTGGCAAGTGGGGATTATCACGGAACTCAAAATTAGCCGAGTTGGTGACATTCGTTCAGCCATAGTGCTCACTGTCGTCGGCACTCCATTCAACCGGCCTTCAGTTTCTTGTATCTGTTGGAAGTTGGTGAAGACGAAAATGGCACGTAAATGTCATCTGAGATATCAACAAATCACTCCAACGTATTTTAGATATAAAACCGCAAAGAATCCTTCCTGATAGCCGTTATTCTGAACATTGAAACCACCAGTTCCAGTCAAATATTTCCATCCAAATTTCAAATCTGCTCGGAGTTTTACGGGGGAGTGCTGATGGCCCTGCCTGAACCACAGAAGTGCGGCAGTTGGTCGAAGAAATTTGGCATACTCGAGTCACACTCTTCACTCGAAGTATGACATTCCTGCCTGCAGTCCACGAGATATGTCAACAGTGCTATAAGGATTTAGACCACTGCTACAATCATTCACGAATAGTATGTACAATTACATTCCTCACATCTTCGTTAGAAATCGTCGGTGATGAAGATGTGAAGAAACCAGTGACGCCAACCGTTTATCGACAGTTGGCCAACGCAAGACGATACGATACCATCATTCTCAGAGTGCCGATGGGAGTCGGACGAACCGATACACTTACCGATTGTCCACTGTGGTCGCCCAGTGGGTCAACAGTACGATAAAGCTCTTCCAGTACAAGTTGAAACCATGCTATTCTTCACTGAACCCAGATCGAGAGACCTGAAGAACCAGTCTATTGTTACTCGCGTGGTGAGCTAACTCCTCGGATGCATCAAAACAAGAACGGAATATGGAGCTATGCAAATCAGCTAGTTCAGACAATTCGAAAACAGCCTGTTCCCGAGGGGCTGGCTGCAGCAGCCTCTGATTCTGCACCGTTCACATTCGACAACTTGAAGGTATCGCTTGTCATCATATCTCAGCAAATTCAGCGGAATGCATCCAAACAACAACATTGGCGAACCAAGGGTATAATGACGACCACACGAACAGCTGAAAAGACAAAATAATTTGGCTTTCGAATGAAGCTCATCACTTGATGGATGTGGCAGCGGACACCATTCAAGCTAACCTCGACAACGTTTTTTCAAAGTGGCTGTACGCAATTATCACCTCAGTGATAATTGTGCTAATCATTGTGACAGTGTATATCTATTTGAAATTATGCTTAGCGGTCGGGAATCGCCAGGTAACAGTCATCAGTTCACTTGGCACATTCAAACAAACCCAAACTCCCTCAAAACCGCGAATCAAAAATTTTAATTCTTTTCGATGAAGTTACCGAATGGGAGTATCGCTGAAAGCGAATTTCATAAATTCGGAAGTTATCATGCGTCACAATCGTCTCACCGCGAGAGCCCTCTACTTGGGAAACATCTTCACTCAGTATTCCTCCTCACCGATGCATAATGAACATTTTGCATGATTATGCACAACATGATTTTTATGCACAATTAAAGCAGTGTAAATAGCATATCTGCGAACCAGAGAATCATTCTGCCGCTTTCACGACACCTCCTCACTCTTGATAAATTAGTTGACAGATGGTGCAGCCCGATGCCTATACAATGTACACGTTATGTTCACAATGGGAAGAATAGGTGAGGCCTTTTTCAGGTTGTATTGCTTAGAAACGTTACGATATTTTCTCACCTGAAATTTTGACGGCTTGAAGGAAATAAGCAGTGTACCGCAATCAGATGTGCTTCTGAAGGTCGTTGCTTAGACTGCGCTGAGATGGGACAAGTACTGAAGAAGACTGCGACATTTCAGGACATGCGTTTACATGTACTGTTACCACAACACAACAACACATGGTTGGTAGGCTGCAAGCTGAAAGATTAAAAGTTTTTCCGTACTTACCGCGGCACTGTGGAAGCCAAAACTTCCAAACGGGGGGGGGAGGGGAGAAAAGTGGCTTTTCTCTTGCTCCATTCCCAAATGGGGTGGAGTGAATTGTTGAAGAGAGTCCAAAATTGTGAGGGAAAGCGAGGTTACTATTTCACCAGCAATAGTGGAACATAACTTGCAGCTGAAGTTTCCTCAGCGCTAAACAAATTTCCGAAAAAACATACTAAAATCCTAGAACTTCTTAGACATTAGGGTTGAAGGAGGGGGTGGAGTATCAGTAAGCTATGGCTCATACCCGAATTCGTCAAGCTACGGCAATCATCTCCAAATCGTTTTTGCAACTGATACTACTAACTATTATCTTCGTATTTGTTTCAGCTGTATAATGTTTGGACCCAATGGTGCTCATTAGAATTGACAGTGAAGTACTATCACCAGTGGTAATTTTTCTTATTAATAGATGTTGGCTGAAATCATTGGACCCAAAGTGAACTGATCGTTGACTTGTTCGGTTAAGAGCAGGTCCACTTGCTGCGACTGTGCTGTTTCTTTGCATATTTTCGTTTTATGTTTTTATCGAATGAGTTATTGCTTTCAGTGCATGCGGTGTTGGCACATTTGAAACGAACGAAAACGAAAGAGATTATCGATCAGTTAATGCTGAAGATCCCACAAGCTATGTGTCTATATCAGGATTATTTAAGGGTTTGTTTGATTGCATTCTTGAATAGGAGCTCAAGCGTTCACGCGATCAATGTGATGTATCTAACGTCCTTCTCCCTTACGCCGACTGTTATGATTTGGAATTAGTCACAAAATGACGTTTGAAAAAGTGGCGAGCGAGTCGAGAAGATAGAGTAAAATGAAGTCGGTCCCTCAGTTTAACAGATGTCTGATTCGGGGGCTTCACTGCAGTGTTACCCCAGCATTGTTACCGATGCCTTGGGTGACGATAGTTTTGATCAAATTTTATGACTAGGCAGAGGTTGGTTTAGTCTACATAAATTATAAGCAGTCTCCGCGTGCTTTGAATGTGAGAGTTAGGAGGTCATCATATATTTCCAATGCAGTACATGCTCGCTGGTTGCGCAAACTAATAAACTCAGTTCACGGCAAACATCTTTAACTTGAACGTCCCGCTCATAGCGTTCATTAGCAGCCATCCATCTTGGAGAGCTTGTCTTTTAGTAGACAAAGCAGCCATCATAATCAATTCGTAAACGTTGCAATATTTTAGGAGTTGATGACAGATTTTACGGTTGATCTATCGCATATAATTTGCATTCCTTTGAAGATGACGTATTCACATAATTAAAGCTTTTCGCTGAATTTGGTTTCAAAACTTTTATTTTATTTCCGACCTCAGTATGCTTATTGCTAAACGTAGAGCAGGATGAAAAGCAAGGAATGTCCTAGTGGCGAAATTCGTTTTACTAGTGAGTGCAACAGTGCGGTCAAATTTTCTAAATGTCACAGCTGCAGGGAACACGACTCCATAAAGATTCTGCCAGAAATTAAGAGTTAAAAGAGAAGGGGAAGGGGCGATGGAACGGTTATGAGACCAAAAGCCACCCTTCTTATTACGTCATGATCGTTTCGGATTAGGTCAGTAATCCAATAATCTCCAAGCTGATCGTTTCCGTCCGATGAGAATAGGTGAGTTTCATGATGCACTCTTTCGGAGACATTTGCATCTGCAGGAAGAAGCGCCTGGGTATGTGCTTGCGTTGTATAAAGTGGACGATGATTTTGCTCGTCAAGCAGTTTATCATCTACACGAGTCCGAAACAATGCCATGGAATCCGTTTGATATTAAGGAAAAAGTTGATGCGATCTCAAAGGCCGAGAAATGCATCCAAAATCTCAAGGTCATTTTTGGAATGTCATTCACTTTTGTAAACTTTTTGTAGCACTCAGTGGGAAGTGCTCAGTAGGTTGTGAATTTTCGACTTTTGGGCTTTGCATTCTGTGGCATACTATGGCAGTGCTTGTGTATATAATAGGCTGGCAGCTAGTTGAACTGCCGCAGTGTTACTGCGCGGCTTGCGTCATGCAGGGGTCATTAAATGAGAGAAATTCTGAGCGTATATAGGTACACGGAGTAGCACAACTCTCTTATTGCTTAATAACTTTACCACAACTATGTTGATGGCATATCCGTATTTCCACCTTCAGACGGCCCAAACATACTCGAGGGTTAGTCCAGGCACGCTTCTTCACGTCCCAGTCTGTCGCCATTTAGACCTGACTGGTTCATAAATTTTAGGTCCCGTAACATGGTTTTGAGTCTGCTTTGAAAAAAGAGGCATTTTCGAAGTAAAAGTTCGTTTAGCAGGCCGCGATAGCACAGCAGCTATCTGAATCCGTCGTTTTACTTCGTACCTGTGAATCGTTAGATGGAAAGCCCGACTTCGCGGACGTTAACAGGACAAGCGTTCGGTCAGTATTCATGTGGGCAGCTGGGCACCAGGATGAATCGTTGATGGAGCAAATGAAAAAGAATTTCAAGTTAAGCGATAAGCTGTAAGTTTCCTCCTAATATATAAATCGCTGAATTAGGTTTCAAATTTGCAGCACGATAAGAACGTCTCATTATTGAAACAGATGTTTCATGCGAAGTAGATTGAGTGTAATGAAAGCTTAAAACTTTGTTGGCAAGTCGCATCTATCGAAAAGGCTTCGCATGTTTTATCTTTCGACGAGAATCCACTGCTGTCGTCGTGTCTTGTTTTAACGCATTCAGATTTTTCATTTATTCAGATGTTGTATATGGAAGATCGAGGGATTCGCTTTCTACGAAAGATGGCATCATCTCGAGAGTTTGTCAAAGTCCAAGAAACTGCCTGTGGGACTTATGGTATTTGTTTTGTGTTTCTTCTGAAAGTGGAGATGTCTTACACTTAAGCATTGTTTGTGGCGTACCAAATCTAATTTTTTTTTTCAGAAAGTGAAAAAAGAACATTCCTCACAGACGGAGAACAATAAGCTTCTTTTGCTCTGTAGTGCTTTTATTTCAACAGTTTTTTGTTTCATTGGATGTACTTTTATTTCAGCCGTTCGTGGAAGCATGCGCTCGCCATGGCAATACAATTTTGGCAGAGTCTCTTATTGAGAAACTTGCATCTCCTCAGGAGGTCATCGACGCTTACCTTCTTGTCAAGTACTATTCCTTAATTTATTTTCCTTTTTAATTTATTCAAACAGCTGTTTCTTGTAGTTATTTAGTGCGCAAAATTTCGATGTGCTTATAATATCAAATCGGTGGCACGTTTCATGAGGAACGTAATGTTGACACTTTCAAGTGGAATTTTATTTCAATTTCTTCTGAAGTGATTACTTTTTAAAGTCCTCAAAAATTAGGAGGTCAGCTTCGATCATTATCTTTCTTCACTCTTGATATTTCCTATATGGCGAAATTTTGCGCTTCGAGGTTTCGAGTGAAAATTGGGGATAATCTTATAAGCCTAAACAAAATATTCCAAGTTGGCGATACACTAACACACCCCTTTGCACCAACTTGAATACGTTAGATTGGAGGGTACATTAAAGCTGTTGGCGAGCAAACATGCTTAATTCATTATTGGTTGCAGTGATAAGTTTTTTCCTCACAATTTATGTTTGATGACAATGCTGTATATTGTTTCAGTGAACCGATCAAAGCGGCCAGGTTTGCGGCTGAAAAAAAGTTGCTGAGCGCAGTAGAAAGCATTTATGCTCGATATCGAATGAATACCGATGTCGCCGGTGAAGTGGGCGCAATTTTGAATACGGCTAAGGCGAATGCATGAAACTGCTCCACGTCGCGGTAGGTATACCGGATGATGTTATGCAGTGAGCATGATCTCGTGCGCGGAGGTGCCGTTGAATGTGACACTGAATCTATGGAATAATAAGGGTATAAGCATATACTGAGAGTGGACGGGAAAAGCTTTTTCACCTGTGTTGCTTTGAGGTTCGGGGCATTTTAACGTCAACAAGGAAGTTTAAGCCTGGCGTCGTTCTCATCTTTGTGGTTTTACAAATGTTTTTGGGGAAACCGAGGCTCAGGGCATTTCGGATACTCTCGGAGTGCGTCGATTTCTGTGTTTCCTCGAACTCCGAGGCTGTTTGAATGCCTTCGGGGTGGTTTTGCAAACTCCGAAAACTCCCCAAGTTTAGAGGTGTTCATGCAGAGAAAAATTGGCTAATGGGCAAAGCGCAAGGTGCAACGAAATTTTCCGGATTATTCAAATTCCATTCAAGCACTGAACAGATTTTTGCATTCGAAAGTCCAGATTCAGACCGCCGCAAAGAATTCAATAGTTTTTCCTGGCGGGTCATAACTATATGGTGCGGCGAGGCAACTGCTTTGACAATAAAAGCTGGATGTAAAGAAGACGAATTGCAAGTGAAATTGCATGAGGTGACTTGGTTTTGTGTAGAACTTTGCCTTTAAGTGAGCATGATATTAAACGGTGTAATTGTGCAACAGTTGCCAGTGAAGATAATAAAAGGGAGCACCATTCGAATCAAAGGAGCAGATTCTGGTTTTTTGCAAAGCAAGAGAAGTGATGGCGAAGACGGAGGTGAATGGAGTTCCGTGACTTTTGTCGCAAAGGCAGGCCTATATAGTCTCACTTTCTCTGCATTCTTCACCAAGGACTAGATTCGAGAATTTTTTGTCCGGTGATTGGAAGTGCACAACGGACTAGGAACGCCAGAGTGAGTAATTTAGTGCGAGTGTAAAACAATAAATGCTTGTCATCTGTCGGGAGCCTTGAAGTTCTGACACGCGCGAATGTCCTCGAGGCTTTGTGAACGTTTTGGGAACGCCTCGAGCTTCAAAGCTCTCTAGAAGCCCGCGGGGTGTGTAATTACCTTAAAGCTTTCCGGGCGTACTCAAGGCGCATCCAGTTCTTTCTTCGGATGCCGTTTCAGGCTTTTTACTATGCCATCGAGCACCTTGACCTGAAGGCTTTCATGAGAATTGTTGGACAGCTTCGAAAATCAGGTTTTCAATGAAATCTTTGGAAGGTGCTCTAAACCTATGAGCCAGGTTTGCCTAGAACACCAATGTGGATCAGTTGCAGTGTGAACTTGGCAGTTATGCACTTGTGCTTATGAGCCTGTTGAAATACAATTTGTGCTGTGATTTGATCCGTTGCCTTCCTGCTGATTTTTCTGCGCCTTCTGGTTCAGCACAGGTCTATCGTTAGTTTTATTGCGATGTTCCATCTGTTGTAGATCTGTGGCAGTGCTAGCAGTGATGTGATTTCCAAACAGTTATCATCTAAAGAACATCAAGGATCATACAGTTCGCAGTAACGGCTAATTTATCTCATATATTCAGAAATGTTTGATTTCTTTCAATCGTAATTTGATTGGTGGCAAAAGGATGGCTTGCCTTACTTCCTATCTTAAAGTGAAACCAAAGTGCCAAAATTTATCCAAATTTCTTCAATGGTTCCATCGGCGTCGTGACATAAGCGTTGTCTGTTCCAGCCAGTTATTTCATCCGTTGGCTACGCTCTGGATAACAGTGCAAAGAAAGTGAAGCGAGAAGACGTCGTCCATAAGCATTCAACTGGATGTTCCTTATCTCCGTGTTACTTAAAGGGTGCGTCGAACGTTACTTGCTTTGCGTTTGTTCATCGATCTTTGTTTCGATGTTTGAACTCCCGTATCCGGTTGCTCGATACGTTCGTTGCTTTTTTCGAAATTCCTTCGAAGGTGCATATTTTCCACCGAATGAACGTCTTAAACTGACTCGGAGCAGTCTATGATTCTTGCGCATATCCTTTTTCACCATTTTTCCGCAAAGCTGATGCAGTTCGTTTATCCCGGTGGAGTAGATCTGAGCTGATCTCAAAGTAGAGAATTCGGCCAGCAAATTTCCGAGCTCTTTGCGGTCGTTAAAGCAGATCGGACGCATGCCGCTGGTGAATGAGTGGAAGAGGTATTAATTTAATGGACCGGGATCTGCGGAAATTTCCCAATGGTCTTTCGAATGGTTTCTTAGGTAAGGTTGGTCGACGATTGCATGCAGTTTTACGGGTGCTCTTCAGGAAGACGATTCGATCGCTTCCATTAATGAGGCGCTCCCGTCGGAATAGGTCTGGGCAATGGTTTTCTGCTTTTTTGAAAACGATTCGAGGTAGATGGCGCTATCTAAATTTCATCGAGTAGAAAGCGATGTCATCCGAGAGTGCGATTCGAACTCGCTGCGTGGTGCTACATGTCCACCTGGACTGGCAACTGCCTGCATTGCTTTGCACATTAACGTATAAGAGCCATTTCTCGTCGCGTTTGCGGATGAGCTTCAAAAGGTGATTAGCAAGCCGAGAGGCACAGAAGTGGCCCACTGAGCCCTGTTATTCGCATTCAATTCGTGAGCAGTCGTGCTGTTAATTTTCGCACATCCATCGATTGCAGATGTTGATCATTTAATGGGCATTCTCTTGGACCAGAACATTCAGCCATCCTGCGTCAAACTCGATTGGCCTTTCGGAGTGACGGCGGCCGCACAGGTCAAAATCGTCCATTTTGATGTACGAAAGCCACTTCCGAGTCATTGAATCGGCAGTAGTGCTTTCCGTGAACGCATCATTTGTATTCAGCAGATTTTGCACTGTCAAAAAGCTGAGCTTGGAGCAGGCATCAGCGAGTGCCGCCAATATTCGGCTTTGTCGGCTCGGAATTTACAAGGAAAATATGCGCGTTTGAATCATGAGAAACCTGGAGTGAATCGTGTAGAAATAAATGTTGCAGGTGGAAAGGAATGCTGAAATGTAGTATATGACGATAAAGTGCTGACGGTCCATTTTGTGAGGAACTTGCTGTGATGGAACGGTGCGAAGTAATGTTCCAGCCTAGTATATTGTTTGCAAGATTTTACTTCTATAATTTCTGCTATTCTGTTTGCTTTCTAAGCTCTGAGGGAGGGAAGTTCGTCAGAAATGCTTGATAGAAAGGACGACTAGAATATTGTTGTGGTGAACTAATTCTTAGCTAGAAACAAGAGACGCTTGGACGACGAGGTTTAAGTTTGATGGGTTAATTTTCATCCTTTCATCTGTTAGAGAGTCGTGTCTGCAAAAGGGTTTACCATTTTGTTAGTTAGACACCTATGAACATTGACTGTGCTGTGGCTGTGTCCCTGATGGTCGTACAGCAAGTAGCGGAAATCTTCATTCGTTGTTTGCGCAGAAAGCGTTGAGTTCGATAGTTTGAATAATATTGAAAATATTTGATTCAGTAACCGGTGCATTTCGTATCTTCAGTGGTATGTTCGACGGTGACAGATCCTCTCGAAGTATGCCAAATCTTTCTTTCGTTTCATCCTATTTTGCTTATAGGAGGAGGGATACAGATGCGGTTTTATCCATAGCTTAGCGCTTTGTCCTGTTGAAGGAAGTGCAGTTGTATTAAAAACCGAGCGAGCGAAATGGTTCCTAGAGTTGCTTTCGTTCTTCTTCGTTCAAGGCTTTTATTTCCTCTCCTTCTGTTTTTTTTTTTTCTAAATTGCATCATGCGGCGACGGTCAGTGATTTGCACAAACTGATTTTTGGATGAACGGAAGAGAGTTGTTCGAGTAGTCGTAGTTCCGTATTGCGCCGGCCTTCAAAAGATTGTTGTGTGATCGGCCAATAAAGGACTGTCTATAGTTTCTGCAATCTTCATTGTTTTCGAACTGCTCAGCCATTTTTTCTACAGTGGTAGTGCATAGCGCTTCGTTATCTGTGTGTGCCTTGAGCAGAAATATCCATTTCTGCGTTGACTTTGATTGCTTGCATTTTGTACTCTGCAAGGCAGGTTTCAACTTTACCGGGTTTAATTGCTATGTTAAAGAAATACACAGGTCGCATGGGGCGTCTAGGAGGAATCTGGGTGAACTAAGCACAAAATGCATTCCTTATTATGGGGACTGTGTTGTTTCGCTCGCAATTTGGAATAGGCCTATTTTAGAACGTTGATGTCGTTTTTTCCAGCATCGCTCCATTTGCTTCGTTATTTGCCTTGCTTGCGTTGAATTATTGTGGTGCATTCCGTTTGTACTAGCGTTTTTTTTCTTTTTTTTTTTTGCATTTCCAGTGACTGTGCAGCGCCGCAGTTGTGATTATCAGTAACGCAGAAATACGTTTGTTGAATAAAGTCCCTTGTTTGGGATTCTCATGTATGCTGGTGTATCCTGCGAGTGGAAGTCATCGTTGTTTTCGCCGGATTTAGAGCATTTGACAAGCAGAGTGCCGAAATATGTGACGGATGTCGTGCTTGCAGTATAGCAACATGTGGTATGCAAAGCAGGCAGTTGGTATGCATCTTTCGACGAGTAGCGCTAAATGTGTCCAAAACTAGCCGAGTGCCGTGCTTCGCGTCAGCTATTCGATAGTTTGTCTTGGTTTTGGTCATACACCACCTATGGCCTTCGTCCATGTACAGCAATCAAGTAAGCGTATGTGTGCTGATAGTTTGCTCTTTCTTCGAACGGTCGAGTTGGAAAGCCCTTGAGCAGTCTATAAAAGAGGAAGTGTGGGTTTGTATGTAATTCATTCATGTTTGTTTGCCAATCGCGATAGGGACGGTTTGTGGCGTGACTTTAGCGCGTCGTCAATATGAGGGTATACAAACTGCTGATGACCACACGGAAGTTCTGCCGACAACATTCGGGTGTAATTTGTGCAGAACGAGGCGTTCAAGGTCGTTGTAATCGCAACATCCCTCATCCTATTCTACCGTTTAAGTGGTTGCTTCCTGGTGATATAGTCCATTACCACGAACGATTGTAAAAGTTTTTTGCCTTCGGCAACCTTTTTTTTCACAACACCTAATATCCCGACGTTTAATGTCGGAGTAACTCACCACTAATCTTCTTTTGCGAATACGTGTCCTTTCTCAATGGCTTATTAAAAACGAAGGTTGTCTTATTTCTTAAAACTAGTTTCTGTTCAATTTAACTGAAGAAGTACATTAAGGATGATGGGTTGCGGTCTCATGATCTACAGCAGCATTTGATAACTCCGGTTCTCATGATTGACCGGAGTTGGTAGCGAAAACGTGGTCGAGATCTCGAAATTCAGGAATTCTGGAGTGGTGGATGTCGAGGTGAACTGGGCAGAAGGGCGAATGCAGGGAGTCAGGATGTCGGTGTTCTTCAGAGTCCACTTAAAAGAGACACTTCTTAGTAGTACTTAGTAGTACTTCTATAGATGTGAGTAGAGGGACCGCAAAGATACCTCGCAGTAGATTGTTTCTCAGTTCAACGACACGATCGCAGAAGAAATGTCGCATATCAGAACCATAACATCCAACTGACAGACCATTGCTGGTGCTGCATCTATGCAGAGCTGCAAAATGAAAGAACTTGAAGTCGAGTATCTTGAAACCTACATATAAATTTCCGAACTTTAACTAACTCCGTACTAACTGTGTAAATAAAGGAACGGTGATCTCGCCCAACTATCTCTCTGGTTGCAAATGGGAGCCTTTCGAACAAATTTAGGTAACTAAAGATGCATCTAGATTACTCAGTGAGATGAAAGCTTCTGATAATTTTCAGTCGAGGAATGAATATCATAACCATGATCAAGAATGTGCAAGGCACCGTTTAAGTAATGTGGTGAAAAAACCGATGTCTCTCGGTTTGAAAGCTCCAAAGACGAATATAACGGTAGTCGTCGTGACCTTAGCGATACTCTGAGGTGGAAGTTGCAGATTATCGTCTATTAGTATATCTTCACCTCCCATCTGTCCTACATTTTCATCGTTTTTTCTCCCACAGTATTTGACGTTTCTCGACAACAGTTAATGCAGGACAATTGTTGACATTCGTCTGGAGCCCAAAAGTACAGCATGCAATCATCAGCGTTAAAATATCGCACACTCTCGAGCAGTAGTGGGGTGATGTCGTCGATAAACGGTACGAGCAGTACCGCTCTAATAACAGAACCTCGAAGTACACCAGGAGTAACTGTTGACCTGGAAGGAAGGACGTGGTTTGCGGCCATTCATTGATACCGGCCACAAGGAGAATTTTGGAAGCATAATAATTGCCTTAAGTATGTCTGTTATGAAAAGCCGATAGTAATTTCCAATGGGGAGCTAGCTGCTCCAAAAGGCATTTGAAAGTCGACTTAGACGACCTCCATTTCCTCTTCAGGATATTCAGGCTTGTCCAAAGGCTTAGTCAAGACGGCAGCCAAGCATTAATGAATATCCGGTCAAGGAGTTCCGAAGTGCTCATCATTAGATGCATTCATTACAGAATCGACAAAACTGAATAATTTTGCACAGATTGGTACCGCAAATCTGTCACCACCTGTTGGATATTCTAGGGAAGTTTTACTTTCGTCGTTCAGTTGTACCGTGATTCAAATAATGATGACCTTGTCTTCTCTGTTTTTCAGGTGCTTGCCTCCTCTTCAAAATCAACGGTTCTCTTGACTTTCCTGGCTTATCAACGCCGTGCAGCTCACGATGCTCTTTTTCGTCTGTTACAGTTTAAACGGTCACTGAAAGCAGATCGCTTTCGGTGGCCGTTTATGTGATCACTGAAAGCTATCTACTCGTTTAAAGTTCTTGTTTTTTTCCCGTGGTCCGAGAATTAAAAATGAAGGGTTCTTATGTTGTTCGAACGAGTTTCCGCCTCGTTTTTGTGAGTGAAAAGATTCAACTCGCTTTGTGGTGGGGCAGTTCATGCCAAACTGCTGCGAGTTGGCGCAAGATACAGTGAAAGTCATAGAATCTGAATATGCTGAGGGGAACCATCGGTTTGCTAGGAGTGTGTGGAAATTGGAGGAGAAGAATTTCGCTACGTAAAAACAGTTTGAGCAACCTATGCAAAATGTTTTTATCCAAAATGAAACCTTCGTCTCTTCCCTCTTCCTCTCCTCACTGCTTTTTCCGTTTTTTTCTTTTTATTTCTCTTTCTTATTCATTTCTTATTCTGGTTCCTGATCCTCCCCAATCTCTTCTCTTCCTTATTATCCTCCGATCAACAATATCGGGCATCAGAGGTGCACTTTCAAGTGCTTTGGAAAGTGAAACACTGGTGGCTTTTGAAAGCGGAACTCTAATGTGAAGATCAGACGAGCCAGAATCACTAAACTGCGATTGTATTAGATACACACTATCCCAAAATACCAAAATATGCGGATTTATAAGGTATTCAGGAGCTCAATTTCTCACACCGAAATTCTCTGAAGGTCCGTCCGCAACCGTCGATTACAAATGTGTCTCTGCGCTACACGGCGCAGAGACACATATAATAACTGTAGATTTGCACCCCCCCCCCCCCCCCCCCCCNCCAGAATCACTAAACTGCGATTGTATTAGATACACACTATCCCAAAATACCAAAATATGCGGATTTATAAGGTATTCAGGAGCTCAATTTCTCACACCGAAATTCTCTGAAGGTCCGTCCGCAACCGTCGATTACAAATGTGTCTCTGCGCTACACGGCGCAGAGACACATATAATAACTGTAGATTTGCCCCCCCCCCCCCCTCCCCCCTCCCGCTCACCCAGAATGAGTGACACTGGGTCTAACACGCGTTGCCTAAATGTATGGATGTTCATGTAAACCTTAAACCAAGAAGATCTGCTAGCTTTACTTGTGCAAATCACAAGAATCTGTTCTTCGGAGCGATGTAGAATATGGAACACAGCAGTTTGCTTTTGACCCCTCAAAGTCGCCTCAGTTTTTATGGTACGCGAGTTAAAACTTCTGGACTATGTGGGTGCGCTTTGGATGGACGCAGACGCACCACGCATCGATCATTGCATTCATCGTCTATATACTACGCACACCGTTCGCTGTTACTTCTTGTGGGATGGGTGAATACTGTTCATGGAACTTGCTTGTGACACATGCACACTGTTCACGGAATAAGTTTGGGGTAAGGTGGTGAGCAGAAACCAAGTCAGTGTTGGAACATGATGTTTGTTCGCTTCCACTTCGTCCCACCGGATCTTCAACTGTATTGTTTGGCGGATGTTTCCGTTCACCTTTTTCAGTCGCATTTGCACTCGACATCGCAATTAAATGACGGCATTTGTGTGGCCAAGTCTCCCATATGTCACACCCAGAATCCACGAAAACGCTACCAGGTGGACTTTTTACCCGTTATCTGCCGTATAGCTCCGAAGGTGCCGGCAGCTTAAGCCAACCATTCATTTGCTTTTTCGCACCTAGCTTCCCCGACATGCGTACTTCATTTATTTTATTTCTTTTTCCTGTCCTTTAATCTGCTGGCAATCAAGATACAGAACCGTGCTAGATGAGATGCGTTTTCGCGGCCCTTCCCTTGCCTCACCACTTTAACAGGCGTCGATGCCGCCCGCTGTCTGTGTACCGCAATTCATTCATCTCCTATTGCATATTTACTGACGAAAAAACTATTAGGTAGTGCTTTCATGTTCTGATCAACTTGCCGGCTCAGCCAGATCTATGCGATTTTCGTTTTTGCAACTTCGCTGGTGTAAAATCTGTGCAATTTTTACCCGTGTCCGAATGCCTGTAATTGCTCTCAAACTTTTAGGGCAAATTGAAGTGTAGGAGGTTGTCTCTTGGCGTATGTTCATTATTATATCTGCAGTTTTTCAACATACGTCTCTCCAGCTCCTGCCGACCGATGGACGCGAGCACATGCACGAAGAAGTGCACAGCATAACCCACTGTAAAAGGACGCTCGATCGATGACACACAAACTCTGCTCGTATCTCCCCACGAACTTCGCATCAGTTACCTCCACTGGTACTTGGCGTCAGGAAACGTACGGTGCCCGAAATAGAAGCTGGTACAAGACAGCGCAGCCAGCGATCAACTGGTTGGGCTCTAATTCGGCAGAGGTGCAGAGATATCTTTCGAGCCGCAATGACGTCGTTGGATAAAATAATGATGTTCGCATACAGAATATAAAGCCCGATTCGGCTCAGTCCTTTCGCGTGAGATAAGAGTCATGAAGAATTTTACCGCTGGCCGTATTTAGGGAGTTTAAGGATTAGATGATTGTGTGAACCCCTTGAAGCTCTCTGAACCTGCCGAACACTGTTTTCTGCAGAGCGCTCTTTGACAGAAGAGATGTTCAAGAGCGATACTATTGAATGAAATATCATTCGGCTATCTGAAAAAGCTTTGTGATCCGGAAAGGACGGGGGGGGGGGGGGGAAGGAAGTTAACCAGCATTACTTGTGGGGACGCTTTACAAATGCTCGACTTCCTATAACGTATGTCGCCATGGACAGCCAACTTAAAAGCAGTTATAGGCTCTCAAAGGCAATAAAAAATCTGCAGGCAATTTTTACTAGTCAAGCTCTCATCATATATTGGCTAGGTTACAAGCAAGTTGAAAAATTATTCAAAGGAAGTGGCACGACGCCCGCTTCTGCATCCTTTTCCTCCAACCAACGCATTCTATAACAGTCTGCAGGGATTGATAAATATGCCGAATGATGTACTCATCTTTTCATAAATAACCGACTGCTCGTATAAATCCTGCATAAAAAACCGTTTCAGCCACAAAGGGATCCATACAAATGAAGGCCAACCGGTTTGAATGCTTATAAATGTTTTGGCTAGAAGCGCATACATGTGTGCAGGCACCACGTTGCCGTAAAGCGCTGCAAA
The DNA here is from genome assembly GCA_022844705.1 of Toxascaris leonina. Taxonomy (NCBI): domain Eukaryota; kingdom Metazoa; phylum Nematoda; class Chromadorea; order Rhabditida; family Ascarididae; genus Toxascaris; species Toxascaris leonina. The sequence goes on from JAARMF010000062.1 coordinate 110,123, forward strand.
TAGAAAATTTGTAAAGCGCGCAAAAGATGCATGCTCAGTTAACTTGTGGAAGGGGTCACTTCCATGGAAAGAAAAAGTGCAATATTCAATAATTTTTCGTTGACAGCCTGTTAGTTTGCTCAGTGAGATGAGAGCAATGCAGATGTCCCTTAGTTGTATTCGTGACAAGCTACGTCATTCAACCAGATGCATCTGTGCATTTGACAGCATGCACAGCAATACGGCAGTCATAAATCCTTGAAGCTTTTGCGTAATTATGTAACCTTCCCTTCAGAATCTAGCGCTTTCTATTCACTGATACATACTCTGATGCACCGCAATAGGGTCCGATCCTTGTAAGCTTGCCTGCTAGGACAAGTTGCTTAATATCCTTTCAATACCCTTCCTGATGCATGAAAATTGATGTGGACGATGATCCATAGCAAGGGAGATTTCGTGACTGGATGTGCCGGTAGGCGTAATGACTGTTGGGTTGTGGAGGTTTGATTTCAGCGCAATATGACTACATCAGAGCTGGCTTTAGTTATTACATAGCCCTGAACGACAGTCGCTACTGGGCCTTCGTGCAGAGAAAGCAACTGGCTAAGACGGTTTACCCAAGACGGATGGGTGGCAGAGGAATGCTTCGCAAAATTCAATCTGCCTCTGTGATTTTTCGAGAACATTTCGAGCGGAACCTGGAGCAGAGCAACGTGATTAGTCTCTCCATTAGAAACTGACATGCTTTTTGAAACCGTAGGAGGAGTGTAGGAGTTCGTTTGCCAGTTGGAGGTCACATGCTTTTGTGAAGCCGAAGTAAAAGCGAAGATTGTGGAGTATTCAAAATATCTGTAATATTGCTGATTAAAACATTCGATAGGCCGACGATTGTGTCATGTCATCTTGCTCACTAGGATAGGGGAAACCATCTCAACAAGTATCGTAAGTTTTCTTCTCAGATTCGGCCGTAGGGGAATGTGTGTCCAACTTTCCAGGAAACGGGCAATCGGTATATTTCGTAAAAGCAGTTACTTGAATCGGACTCTTGTAAGAGGTAACGACGTCCTGCTCTCTTACCAGAATACTTTCAAATGTTGTTCTCATCTACCGAAACCTCGGATTTAGCGCTGCCTTCATTCGTCAAGCCATCTTCGTGCAGCTGACAAACATTCCAGAGAAAATCATGTTGGAGACGCCGCATGATTTTATCACCTATTACTACACGTGACACGTTGTGTTAAGAGCATTTCTGTCACTCGCATTTGTTGGAGTAGGAGTTGGAACGACGAAACATACACGGATTAACTACACAGAGTGTGCAAGAAGCAAAGCAGCGGTCGAGCAAAACAATCCCGTTCCGTCATGCAGCAAGCAATGGTCACAACAGAGGAATGAAACGTAGAGTTTATTCACGAACTCTGGATGTCCTAGCATCATCCTTTCACAAAAGGCAGCGTGAGAAATCTTTCGTCAGCGTCGCAACGGAACTTTGTTGCATATTTTTGTTTCTCATGCCGCTACGGAAATGCCGTTGAATTCGCCGGTGCAATGAAAGAAGAGAACGAACATGGAAACGTCTGCGTCTTATTGGATGCCACGTCTCTTTTAAGGCATCGGGTAAACATAACCAATCAGCGTCGAATATTTTTATTAGCTTTCAATTGAATAGAGGCGTATTGCTCCATCATACTTGTGGCCAAAGTTTCCAGCACATAGCACACAGAACGTGGATGAAAGCTGCCTAGGAAGACCTTTGACTCTATACGGTGTGACCCTCTTTTGTCATACCGCTTATCATCCGATCACCTTCAGATAGTTTTCAGTGCTTCGGATATACTCAGGCGATGTACTCACCCCTC
>JAARMF010000062.1:114997-141483 GCA_022844705.1 Toxascaris leonina
TTCGGCGGATCGTACTCGCCGTGATGCGAAACCGTCATTGGGTAATGTGACCATTTTTTTAAGTGTTGGCGTGCCACCGCCAACCCCAGTCACATCCTGATGAATTTCGCCGTCGGTTGGTTCACGCCTGCTTATTCAGCATATTCGCAGGCGACCGTCATATCTGACGGTCCTTCGCGACCCTTCCACCGCATCGAGCTGAGCGGTAGGAAACCGACCGCTCAGTAGCCATCTGAATTCAATATTCACTTGATCACTTGATTGACCGGACTGTCGAACGTCGATGGCGCTGCCGGTCACAATGCGCTTCCATTAGGGTACCGAGGCCCGTGGTTTTGCATTGTTCTAGCCAATAAATGACGCCACCCCGCTGGTAGGAAACCGACCGCTCAGTAGCCATCTGAATTCAATATTCACTTGATCACTTGATTGACCGGACTGTCGAACGTCGATGGCGCTGCCGGTCACAATGCGAATTCAATATTACTCTTTGAAAACCTTCTCAGTCAGTTTCTAATAGCTGCTCTTGCTATGTCTCGAACTAGAGCTCCGAGTTATTTCTTGTTTCAAAAGTATTTCTTTATATGATTTTCACTGCCTTCTTGCCCTCATTTTTTAACAAAACTGGCTAGTGGTCGCAGAAAGAGAAGTCAGCGAATACGTTAATCTCAGCCTGAAAATTGGCCTTGTAAACCATTAACCTGTTGTTTCCGTCCTCGGAGTTTAGGTGGTTTTGAGGTTCCTTGATTAATTTAGTGGAAGATAGATTGATTAGTTTTGTCCGCATTTATATCTCTTGAGAAAAAAGGAGCATTCGTGCAGGAGTATTTCTCTGCGAATAATTTGTTGCAGTATGCCGCGAAGACTCTTATTTGGTTATGCGTGGTTTTTGAACAGTCCTCATCTCTGAGCGCAACATAAGCTGCTCCCCAAGTGGAATAATCGGTGCATATTTCGTATTTTGTTGGAATTGCTTCCACAGAGGTTCCATGGACATCATTGTTGTGGCTCCCATTTCATCTCTTCAAATACTGCTTATCACCGCCAGTGTTGTGTAAATGCGGCGGAGGGTTTGCATCCGTCTGGATTCGTGAAACCACGGAGTAGCGTCAATTAGTCTTAAGTAAATGTCATCGTACGGGGTGCAGTTTGAGAAAACAGCCAATTAAAGAGGATCGTCGCTGCATAAGTCATCACAGTGAACAGTGACATTTTTGACTCATGATTTCTTCGATTTTTTTTGATTCTACTCTGTAATGATTTATTTATTTATTTTATTTTATTTTTTGCATTTCCGACACTCAGTTTTTTCATCTCAGTTGAAAGTCTTCAAAGGTTTCATAATGAAATTTGACGCCTCAGTTAGCCAGCAACTTGCATGTAATAATTCACAACGTTGCGCTTCACGCGTGCTACAAATGAGGGATAGCAGCACTTGAGTAGCAGCTATTTTCTGTTGCATCCGGATGTTCCGTTGTCAGGTGTACTGATAAGTCGCCCCCAACTAATGGCTGGAAAAGTTGGTGAGCTCAGATTTGCACTGAGCGCCACTTTTGCACTCCTGCTACTTTCCTAGAGTAGTTGTCGTTTTGGAGGGATGCGATGTGGGGAAATTTACTGGGTTTTCCAGGATGCTGGTCTCTCTGAGCAGTGAAGGATTCGTTCCCACGAAAACAGCTAATCTGATTAGCGGGTGCTGTCTTTTGTTCTGTTGGGAGGATAGCCTTTTGAGCGCCTCAAAAGCAAACCTCAAACACATAGTTCATGATTCATTGTGGCGATGGTGGGTTGCTGCAACCTGAGTGCACTGCTGCTGTCAAAAACCAATGCAGTCAACTGCTACTTTCTACTGAAGCCGAAAACACGCGAACAAATAGCCTCTTTGCCTCTCTCTAAACTTTCACAGTAGCTCATTATGGCTCTAGAAAGAGAACAGGTGGAGGTGGGCTGGTGTAGGTGGAGACTCATCTGAAATAAACGGGCCACAATATGGATGCCTGTTTAGCTGAAGTCGGCAATCGCTGTGAAACATTACGCTGTCTGAGTATTATTTTTGATCCTGATATTATCAGGATGCTCCAAAAATCGTGAATCAATTGCGCTGAATCATTCTATCGTCCATAACTAACAAATAATGTGGTAATGATGCGCAATTTGCTTTCCGTCACGCTGTGTAAGCCTAAAAACAGCGTCTTTTTTCCATTATTCGATGATGAACGTCTTCTAAGGCGAATTCATTCAGCGTTTACTACCTGAGCCTTGGATTCTGTCCTCATTTCCTTCGTGCTCATTTAGTCGACCAGTGGAGAGCCAGCGTGGAAGTCCACTTCACTATGGGCTTCGTAAAATGCCCTGGCCGCGGGCGTCCCTGGTACAATCAACACCATCTCAAAATTACCTAGCCTGCTTTGAAAAGAAAAGCGCTAAACCAGTTAAACAGCCATTTTGCCCTCTGAGAGCACACTGTACATCAGCAGATGCAGCTTGAGTGTTTAGCCTGTAACCAAGGAAAGATTCGACAGAATACCTTCGAAACAATGATAAGTGCTTTCCTTTAGCTGGCAGCAGCTTTAGCACTTTTTTCAATTTTCGTCAGTATTTCATATGACACTTGCATATTTCTATAAGGCAAGTCTACGGCGATATCATAGCTCTTGTATGTTCGTCTGTGTCTTTATTTTCTTTCGTTTCGATGCTAAATCCCCTTCCTCCCCCCACCCTCCCCGNNNNAAAAAAAGCAGTTGCCACGAAATCTGGTGATAATAGAGATCGCAGTCCCGTTACGGTGATTCGTTTCTAGAGAATTATCGGCCTCACTTTTTTTCTACCGTTGATGGTGCTAAGAAACTAACAAACCGTTTTTGGACAAGTCAACCGCTGTTCAAAAACAGATAAAAGTCTGCAGCCGAGAAAACTTCACAATTTGAGAACCCCATTAGAAAAAACATGCTCTGTCTTTTTTGCTACTTTTCTTATTAAGAACTTTTGTGCTCAGTCGACAGAACATAACAAGCGCACGTCGTGCTGACCCCGCCTTCACGCAACTGCACTTACTGTATAGCATTAGAAGTATTTTGTGCTCGGAATTTTTGTCGGGTCAACGCTGTTCGCACTGAAACATAAAAATATTCCAGCGATCCATGCATTTGCTCTGTTTTCGTGAGTCTTAACATCTGCGCAAAGTTTCGAACATCCCATGCGTACTACTCGTGGGGGCTAGAGAATCCGAGAAGTGGAGGAGCCGCTGATCGGAGCTTCAAATGGTGACGGGAGCTACTGAGATTCAGAAACGTAGAAGTTGTGCCCAAATACCAAAAAAGCCATATCATGCTCTGGCTCCAGCGCTTAGTTTGACAAATTTGCTTTCACAATGCGAAATCTCGCGTTCATTTGCTGTACGTGCGGAATTTCTGGTCATAATATCCGATATTCATCGTTGCTTACACAGATTTCATACCTACTTTCGTTGAACGACTGCAAAGTTCCTTTCTCGGTGCTGGTGATGATCACAGTTCAATAATTGTAAACGATGAGGGTGCCGCTCATCGCACTCACTTCACCGAGTTTGCATTCAGCGCACCTGCCAGAGACACGTTTTCCAAATAACTTCTTAAAATTCGAAACATTTTACACTCAAAATGGCGCAACCCAGTTCCGTTGCGATCGGTCAAGTTTTAGATGGATGTTCGACACATGAACCCAGGCATCAATTTTCATAATGTGCAACTCCCGTCGTGTGACTAATTGAAGGCGGTTTTTTTTTCTTCTTTGATGCCGGTCAGTTTTCTTACGACGCTGGTTAAAGCTGTTTTGGAGCAATAAAATGCAAAATGCACGTATCGTACCAAGCAACTTGGGGAAAAATGCACCCAGCACGTTGATGTATTGTGGTTTCCGTTAAAGCCGCTTCTGACATTCTTTTAAACCTGTTTCCTCAAGAGTAGCCTCTCACTTCTCACCAATCGATAATACTACGATTAATTGTGAGTTCAATGAAAACAGCTAATTTATCTTCACAATGCAACGATTAGCCTCCTTGATATCACCGCGGTTCGGAACTCGTTGCTCTTCAGTGTTCTATCGGCTTGGTTGACTTCTTCAGTTTGTAAAACAACCAATTGATTAGAATCAAGGTATTTTCCTGTCTTATTGTAAATCAGTCGATGTTTTTAGCAAGCAGCTTAAGATTCATTATTTGGTTGCGCATGAATCAACAACTGCTGACTGCTTACAAAAACTGATGTGGATACCACAAATGTGATATTCGTTATGTCGCTGGAAGACCAAAGAAACTCATTATTAAAGACGACACTCTATAGCACCGGTTTCTATGTGTCGTCGTCAGAAGAAGAAGGAAAGCTCGAAAACTCGCCGAAATTTTTTTCTTGCGGTTTATCGCACAGCAAGTACAGCCTAGTGTTATCAGCATATTGACAGCTTATCACTGTGAGCGCCTCTTTCTTTCATATTGCCAGCGTGCCGTGTTCGCCGTTGTCTTTCTTTGAGTATAGAATCATAATTCAAAAGACCAATGGCACGATTTTGAGTGATTTTTTAGAAAGCTGAGTGATTAGAAAATCGCTTCGCCATCGACCACTGGGTCGTATTCGTATTCGTGATAAAGAAATGGTATTCGTGATATTTGTGCTGATGGTATCCGTGATAAAGAAATTTGTTGTTTAAATGGATGGTCATTGCGTCCTCCAGAAGTGTGAAATTTGAGGATTGCTAGTAGGAATGAGCAGTTTGGACAGGACAAGGAGCCGAGCCAAGGTCCATTAGTGTTCTTATTCCAGAGGTCGTAACTGTTTTTGTTTTCGTGCCTCAGAAATTGGGTTTTTAGAAATCAGCAGTGCTATAGGGATCTGCAAGCTCATCCACCAACAAGGATGTTACAGAACAATCCCAGCACATATGGACATAATCGTGACGAAATAATAAGAGGCCTGTTGTTTCGATTTTTCAGTCAGTCGCCGTTATAAGTTCCGCACAAGGTTCGTGACCTCTGCAGTCGTAGCTGACTTCTCGGGTTCTGCAGTCGTCTCATGCATTTGAATCTCCTTTGTGAATTCAAGCGTTGGAAGTGATTGTTATCTTCAGTTTTTCACCTTAGTGCACTATGGAATTTTTAAGTTCTGATGCGTCAGTACTTAAAGAGCAATGAGAAAATGTAGTGTGCTGTGAAGTCGAAGTCGGAATGTGCTCGCAGGAGCGTTCAGAAACTCAAAACAACTAGGTGATTGCCGTCTTACGTTCTACTTTGAAGAAAAAGGCATTAAGGGCGTGGTGCTTCTTTTATACTTCGTAAGCATATCTCCATTTTTGCCTCTTGCAAACAGCGAGAGCAGTCAGTGTGCGTCCTGATCCACTTATTTGCTCGCCTCTTATCTCTAAGCTATAGATAATTGAGAAGAGATTAATCTATCGTTTGCTGAAAACAATTTTCAATAGCAATTTTATTATGAACAGAAGCTATTACGCGCAGTGCCACTTCTCAATTTTTCAACTGTATCCCTCCTCTGTTTCTTCTTTTATCACATCTTCCTTCACCACCTGAAACGTCCCTATTGGCAGTGCTGTATTTGACGATTTTTCACAATGCATCGTTGAAGTATCCAACTCTTGTTGTGTGTTTGAAATCTATAAACTGTAAAATGGATGAGGTTTTGCAGTAAAATACGGGCTTATAGCAGCTACGACGAAGATATTCAAATGTCTTACAGCCAAATGCCGCACAGATGCGTTATAGCTTTATTCTCAGCAATCACGCTTATACAGTTTTGAGTTGCGATTCGTCAAGTTATAGTTTTTTGAATAGCCATGATCTGAGCCGCATAAACGGCTGTCGAAAAGGCCATTGATTTTGATTACCGTTATAGCCGCTAGTATAATGCGACTTCTAGATTTTTATGGGAAAAGAAGATGGGACCGGCCGAAGGCAGCAAGGAATGCACTTCGTATGTACAGGAGCCAAGTTCGGACGGAAATTATTATGACAAGGTGGCAAAAAATCAGGTGAGCAAAAAATGCATGCAGTTGAGGGATTCAGTGAATTGCAAGCAGGCGCACTGTGAGATGCGAGTTACGGGCTTTGTGGATCGCTTGAAGGCCAAAAATTTGCGTTAGACGAAATTAAAGTCGTAACATTTGCAAACTGCTGTGCTGGTGCTATACAGCGATGGTTCTAACGCTGTGTTTGGTTTGAATCGGGCCAAATAATGCCTTTCTAATAGCAATTACTGCTCTAAATTTGGCCATGAGAAGTAGGTCGCTGATATAGTCGAAAAGAAGAGCCAAACTTCCAGAAAGCCACTGTAGCCTCGCTCTGCTGTACGAAGCATTTCAGCCGCTGTGTAATCCTAGACAGGCAACAACATCTCGTTCATGTCACCGAATGACTTACCGTGCTACACATAGAAGGTGTTGTATCTCCATTGCATTGCTCTTACTTTACGCTGGCATTTTACTTGCACTGCGAGAAAGATGGCAATTAGCAGCTCCACAAATGCTCATCACTAAAAACTCTGCATAGTGAAAATTTCACTGGCACCTGCGCTTGCATGAGGAATTTAAGACGCCAATAGTTTCAAGGCGTACGATAAATAGTTGGTGGGCAGACAGTGCAGTGAACATGCTACTCACCCAATGATAGCGGATAGAGTTACGTGACTGCAGAACCTTGATGGTTTTGTCGTGATGGATGGGAACATCTGTCGGAACAAAGCGGAGGTTAAGTTGAAACGAGTAGGGCCATCGTGAATGGAGGATAAGTTGAAGCAAACAGGTGAATGAGTCGGGCCGAGTGAGTGTGAAACGAATCGTCAAAGTACGAGAGAGGCAGAGTCATGACTCTACTTTTCACCACCGTGTATAAAAGTTTATCACATCGTTGATCGTTTGCGTTTTCGTTGCCGGCACCTGATCTATTAGCGTTTCGCGCGATCTCAGTAGCCGTCTCCGCCGTTTTTTGCTGAACTTTGAATGTGCTTGTTGCAGCGAGTGGAGCACTTCCACCTGACGAAAAAGAACGTAAATTCACACCTGAAATTAAATAAAGTACATATTATTACAATAAAGCTGGCCTGAGGTCTGAGCATCCGAGCGTCAAGTCGGGGACCGCGATAGGAGTGTTGGGCGTTACGGGACGCATTCGGTCTTCAGCTTTGACCTCTCCCAAGCTGATTAGGACTTGTGGGGTCTCGAACCACTTTCTTCGACCGCGGTACCCCCACCACATGATTGCGCTGACGGCGATGAGATTTATAACAATTGCCGCTCCTGTGATCCACCTCCATTTATGCGTTATTTCTTCCAGTTCTTGTAGTTCTCATGTTCCAGTCTCGACATCTGCGCCAGTTTCCCGAAGGAATTCTTCAACGGCTGACATGTAGTTACGATCCGGCTTTTTGCAGGAGCAAATATTTCCATGTTATCTGCATGGTCAAGAGCTAGTTTTGCCGTCTGTATCTCCGCATCTGGCAAATTTGCGGCGGTGAAAACCGTCGTTGCTTCGTAACTGTTGCTGAGAATGTTCATTGTTTCGTTTTTTGACGTTGTTTTGGGGTGCGTTCATAGGCAGGGGACTTCAGCTGATTCAGCAACGAAACCATGGTCGAGCGGTCTTATAAACAGTAGTTGTTGTGCACTCGATAGGTAGTAGCTGTAATATTTATCTGCTAGCCGGTGATCCCCGTGAATTGTTTTTGGTTCGAATGAGTAGCAAAAGGTAATTAGGAATGAGTTGCCAATGTCGTTTCGATCAAGCATGGTATATGTTTCGGCGGCAGGAGTTTTTACGCTGATCTGTCGGAGAAGGAAAATGAGCAGGTTCCATGGTGAACACCATCGCACCGCAGCTGTCTGGCTCTCCACGTCAAAGACTACTGTAGCTTTGGGTTTCCTAGGTCCGTTTCTGATACATGCTCCTGGAGAAGGATCGTCCCATCACCCCTCAGTGAACCGAGGAAAGTCTCCCGGAACGGTGATGTAATCGTCGACGGTTTGTACGGAAGAGGAAGGGAGGTTGTAATCGTTGACGGTCCAGTGTGTATTAGAGCAGAGTGGCCATGTGATACAACTGAGTGAGATGAGAATCACGTGGCAGGAATATAGAGAATTTACGAGTCACCGAGACGGAGGCTTCCGAGAGAGGGCCATGGCAGCGATAGATAAGGCCATCGTGGAGCAGGAGGTTCCACTTGTTGATATATTCCGACGTAACGTTTGTTTTTTCTTGTCGGATCAAGAGGTGAAGGGCAATACGATGGTGTGAGCCAAGGAGAGGACCCTTGTCGTTAATGGTGGGTAGGCACTTCGGGCGAGAAGGTGGGATTCTGCGAAGATAGCGCAGTACTCTGGCTACCGTTGTAACGGCTTTGTTAAGCGAGCTGAAACGAGTAACGTCGACTAGGGTGACCGACGGTGGATGTGTGTGTTTAATGAAGAAGGCGTTGAAGTGCTAAGGAGGCATGTTGGACGACTGGGTTATGCAAATACCGGTTTGGACGAAGCGTCAGTTGACACGATGTTTGAGGGGTGCTACTGGTTTGCACTGACACTGGGCCACGGAACCATAAGGAGTTGTTATGCAGTAAATTCATACTGATGCCACGTATTGCAATGTCTGTCGGGTTATCTGCATTTTTGACGTATACATAGTGGATGCTGCCGTAACAATGGAGTTCCATGGTGCGGTTTCCTACGAACCAAGAGAGTTTGTCGCCGTTGCTGTGTAGTACCCAAGCCAATCACTTGCTGTCGCTCCAAACGTGGAGGAGGCTAGTGCGCCGCTGATGTTGTGTTGTTCAAGACATTGGATGGACAATCCCGAAATGGGGCAAAGTCGGGCTTTGGAGAAGAGTAGGGATGTTTTAACGTTGCCATTGTCTTCATGCCGAATATATACAGCGCTTGCCTAGGCGCGTTCTGATGCATCAGTGAAAACGTGGAAGGAAGTGTTTCAATGGCCAACGAAACGAGAGGGACTGATTTCCTCCGCTTTGCATGCTTTGAAGGTTTCCAAGATATGGGATCACAAGGGTTACAGGATTGGTTTATCCTAAGATAAGTTGCTGCGAGTGAGATATTGAAAGAAGACCTTCAGAGATAGCAACACAGGTGTCAGCAAGCCCAAGGGGTCGAAATGTGAATGGTAAAGCTCAGTAGTGTTCTCCGAGTGATCGTTGGAGCTTTGAAGAGATGGGTAGAAATGACCCAATTGTCTTGGTCAGTTGACCATTGAAGACCAAGAACTTTGATATTTGCTCCGTCATGACGATCGATTGGATCCATATTCTTAATGATGTCGAAATAAATTGGTGTCGAATGACGCTTTATAGAAGGGAGGGTGAAGAAATGATTCCAAAAGGAAACGGTATACGAGTGGAGGGTTCGTGGGACCGATAGGTTGGCTAGAGTTATGGGAACAGAGAAAACGGGTGGCACTCGATTAACGGGATGTAGACCAATTTGAAGGAAGGCCTTTTCAATGCCAGCGACCATAACGATCGGCTGTGGATGGAGGCGTAGAAGGAGACGAGAGAGGTTGGGAAGAAAAGTAGGTCAGCGATATGAGCAATCGTTAAATAAGTGCCCTTTGGAGCCTTCATTTGCGTCATAAACTACGCGAGATTTCGTTGTGGCATAATTTGCTTGGACCACGAGTTGGTGCGGTAGGTAGGTGCATACGGGAGCCCGTGGATATTCTTGAGCTTCTTCTATTATGCCGAGTTCCAATTGCTTAGCGAATACCTCGGCACAAGCTTTAAGAAGATGTTGATCGGCTTGGAATTTTTTGAAGACGGATTGGAGTCTACTCAAGGCCAGACGGAAGTTGGTTGCGAGAAAAGGGAGGTCCCTTTTTCCAGGAAAAGAAACGGAGTAGATCGTTTGCGTCACGGGGAACAGATTTGGAGAAAAGATCCTGTGCTGTTTCATCGTCTTCTTGCTTTTCTCCATTCGCATCGGTCCCGAGACTTTCACGTGACCAAAAATCTGCCTCGCGTTGTTCGGCCAGATATATAACAAATGTATAGGCATGATATGGCTTACGTTGGTATTCTTCAGAGATATTGCCTTGTCCGCCTAAAATGGGACCAGCTTGAGATGTCAAGAGATGAAATCCGCTTTGCAGCTGTTTGGTCGAAGTCAGGCTTGCAATGTAACAAGATCTGTTTCACGATCTATCAGAGGGATGGGAAGGATCGGATGTGAGTAGCAGGTTACGGCGTTGCTCCGTGATGTCAGCGTGAAGCAAATTTTCGGTTACTGTGGTGAGCGTATGAATGTCGATAGTATTATTGCACCTGTTGGTAGAAGAACACCGAGCTGAACTCAATCACTGAAACGGGTTTTCCTTTGAAACCAACGATTCCTTTGAAGGTGATCGTATTGCGTTCAACAGAAGAAAGATGTAGTTGCTCACGACCTCTTCCGATGAGATATGAGCCTTAGTCTCCACTATCTCTTTTCATCTGTCCAATATCTCTGAGAGCGGTGCAGATTTCTTTCGTTGGCCAGATGGACTGCGTCGCTTTTCTTGAGCGAACAGGAGTCGAATATTTGAGGGCAGTTTGCATGTGATGGCGTCATAAATGAAGGGTGTTTCGACAGCCTTTTGTGCAACAGCTAGTTGGCGAAGTATTTGTTCGCAGCTGCTTACAAATGGCCTCAGAACTTACCAGTGGTCAATGGTTCTTAAAGATGCGTGATTGATTTCTTTGTTGCGCCCTCATTTCTTATTTCTTCTTCATCGCCGTATGCCTCCCGAAGGACTTGTTTAATCAATGGATAATTTTGAAGGATACGAGAGTATCCTTTGATAACTTCTGCTGCTGGGCCTCAAAGGGCATTTGCTAATACAGATACTATGACGATGTCGGGGAAAGTAGTATTATCCACGAGAGCTTCAAATAATGGCCAAAACTCAGCGAACACTGTGGCAGCACCTTGCAATTTTGGTGACTTCATAAAGCGATTATTTGACACCACTGAATTGATAGACAGTTGCATATTTACGGTAAACTCGTGAAGATGTGATAAAAAGATCCCAAAATCTCGATGAAATCTTAATTGCCTAAGCATTCGATGGGCACTTTCGTCTGATTCCAGCAGTCCTTGTGAGTTGGTGACCATCGCGGCATAGTGGGCTGAATCTTCAGGGGTGACTGACTTCTCCCGATGGTGATGAAGGTTCGCCATTCGGTAAGTATTTGGCTTAGGGCCTGTTCTTTAGTTTCAAGCGACTGAATATGGGTTGCAAGCTTTCGAAGCTGCAGACGACTGCAGGAACAATTGCTGTATTACATGGTGGGCCGAATTTTTTTACCATTGGTATTTCAAGGCCTTCATGCAGCTTTATTGAGCGCAGTGTTTTTGAAATTTCAGCTTTCATTCTTCAATAAGCATGAAAGAATTTTATTGGATTCGCCCTCCCTTGTGAAATCTTTTACTTGACGCGTACATACATATGTCTCAAGTTTTCTGCTTCGATTTCCCTATACAGTTGAGAGTCACGTGTTCATAAAGTGCTGTCTCAGAAGCCATTTACATCTCCAACTCCCTGCATGAGAAAAAAGGCATGCCCAAACAAAGCAATTCTCCATTTTCGTATTCTGACCAATAATTGCGGATGTGCTGTCACTGCAGTAGGCATCCTTACTGAAACAGGCATCCTTTTGGGCAGATCGAGTTATATAACTGTACATGCGTATTGCAAATTTTGATACGATTCTTTTATGTTATCCAGCCGGATTCGCTAGTGAAAGCGTATTCAGTGAACGGGTGGACAAATCACTTCTTTTTTTAAAAATTGTATTGCGAATAGCGAGAAACATGAAAAGTAAACATCATAGTTGGTCAGTGAAACATGAAAGGAGAACTTTCAGAAGCGATGAAACAAACTAACAGGAATGGAGAACGTTAAGTCCCTAAATTTTACATGGAATCTATTGTTCAGGTGATATTCGATGAGGAATTTGGACTGTTCACGAAATCGCGCAGATTGACGACTAAACAAGCCATCGCTGCTCGAGTAACTGAAAATTGTAGAATACGGCCGTCGAATTTGTGCGCTACTATTCTCGATTTTGTGCCCATCCTAAGGTGGCTTCCCAATTACAATATTCGACAAAATCTCGTCCATGATATCGTGGGCGGGCTGACTGTCGGTATTATGAATATCCCACAGGGTAAGCTGGCTGTATGATGTTCCATTAGAAGGTTGCATCCATTTCGCTAATGTATATTCATAGGCTCGTGGACAGACAGTGTGACGAGCAATGGTAATGCTGAGATTCGCGTGTAATAAGTACAGTATTGTTTTGTCTTATGAACATCTTCATTAATGCGCATACGTTGATGAAGACGAACATGATGAATGGAAAAAGACATTTCTGTGCCGGCACTTTTTTCCTCTTTCGTAATATGTAGCCACAGTTAAACTGCTTTTACGGCATGCTGCAAGTTTATTGTTGCGACAATTACTCGAAGTTTTATAGCAGAACGGTTTTGAAGACATTTTTTTCACTTTTATCTGTTACTATTCTCCATAACTGCTAGCCATCTGGTAATCTCGAAATACTCGCAGTTTCTGGCAGCGGTGATACGTAGATTTGAAAAAACTCACCTCAAAGATGACTCCCGGTGAGAATAGTTCATTAGGCGATTCATATTGGGCTTCATTGAAGCAAGACTTCGTACTTCAAATCCGTAGCGATTGGTCAAGCGGAACACCGCTAGCGCTATTGAATATCCGCATATGCGCATAGCCAAAATGCACGCAGCTACACAGTTGCTTCTTTCATGTCTAAGTTTATGTACGAATATAAGTGCGAGTGTTCACGAGCTGTTTCGCGATTGTCGGAAATTTCAGGCATGGCTTACTCATCTCTTGCCTGTCTCGATCCTATCAACGGGTTGTACACTTCGTTCTTTCCTGCAATTGTCTATATGGTTTTTGGCACTTCGAGGCACAACTCTTTAGGTTCGTAGTCCTCTCTTTATGTTCATTTTCAAATTCTTCCCCGTCATAATAATATTACCCCTTCACGAAAATTTAATCATGAAGCAGAAGTCTCATCATACACCGAACGACAGTTGGTGATTGATTCTTTTCACATCCGATTTGCCTCTGAGCATTGATTTCAGGTGTGTTCGCAGTTGTAAGCCTAATGGTTGGCAGCACTAATATTCGACTCTCAAAGCAACTGAGCAGCGCTTCGGAAGCTGATGGGAACTCGAATTTAACATCTTTATTGGACGCCGTGAGCTCGGATTTCTCACAGACGAAACCAATTGATATTGTTATGGCACTTACACTATGTGTCGGCTTAATTCAGGCAATATTTTTTGCTTCAACGCGAGAATTGACTAAGCATTTTTATGCGTTCTTGGAGTTTCGTTTCAGGATGTAGTAATTAGCCAAAATATTTTGCGATTACAAATGTTACATGGAACACACAAAAGTTTGTCCGCAAAATATTTGGGATATGCGGATTTTTTGAGGAAAAAGCTTAAAATTCTTTCGTTTCCTTGTTCACCTCCCCCCGATTGTCTTCTCGGACTCTATGGATCTGTTTTCTAGAATGATTCCCTAGAAATGACGAAGCTGTAGCTTCCATTCCCTTTCATGTGTCTATTGTTTGTTGTGAAGGGCCTACAATATTTCGCAAGTAAACGCTTCAGACGCACAGCATAGCGTGCAACGCAGCTCACTTGCTCAACTATCATCCTTCTGTTGTTTATTCTTTATTTTGGTTGAGCTGTTTTTCGGCTGTTCCACTAAGTTTCAAAAGTTTGCACCCGATAGAAACAACAGGCGTCAAAGTAATGCGGACAGAATTGCTCGTTACGTGAATGCACTACGAAATTTATGACTCGCTTGAGGTTTTGAAGATCCTTCTCTGCATGTCAAGGCTCGTCGTACTTGGAGCATTTTCATCTGTTCACTTCCATCACTTATCAGAATAGTCGGCCGTGCCGTTTTTGCGGCGCATGATTCCTATAAGGCTTCCGTCCGCAGAATACAGTAGGGAGAATGTCGACTGTATGGCGAATGAGGAGGATTTTGATTTCTAGCTCATTTGATTCTTGAGCAGTCGTTTTTGCAACATGTGATCTTGTGTTGCCGTGGGGGAGGAATCGGTCTCCTTGACTGGGGCAGGCTGCAGCTTTCTCATTTTCTAGAGTAATGTTTCAGATTGCTCACAGCGTGGCGTTATCCGGCTTTATAAGCTTTATCACCCTGTCCATTTTGTAGCTGAACATCGTTTCTTTACACAGCATACACATATGTAAAACAGTGTTTTCGTATTCTATAATGGAAAGGGGGAGGAGGACAATGATCGAAGAGGTGGATATGCTTCCGTCATAGAGTTTAATAGGCAGGTTGTTTGGGAGACAAACTCACTGAGAGTTTGTTTGATGTGGAGGATATGCGCTTATCAATAAGGGATTCACTGAGCCAAAATTGTGAGGAATTAAGTTGGCGATGGCAGTTTTGCGATTCGACTTCCTCACTGCTTATATGTCGGATCAAGTAATCAAAGGCTTCACAACAGGCGCTGCTGTTCACGTTCTTGCTGCACAACTGAATATAATTTTTGGCATTACGCTTCCACGACATAACGGCTTCGGTAAGCTATTCAGGGTGAGTTTTTTTTTATTTTACAGCAATATGCGGAATGACACTATTTTTTACGTCATCCAGAATGTTTCTTTTCCATCCTTAGAGTCCTTTGAATCCTGCTGCAACGTTTTCAACCATAAGGCTCTTTCGACCATTTTCCCCGGTAATGATGTTTGCGTGAATCTCAGGCAATATCCTGTTCACATAAACTATTCCGGTTATTGAGCATTGGCGTAGAGCAGGTAAAACGCTCAATAATGCTCAGAAAAGCTTCATAACGCTGGTTCGAGTACTACGGGGATGACAGAGAGCTGCGTAAAAGCTGGTGCGCTAGCTGTATAGGCATCAGCTTCGTTACGTTCAATTGGATAGGTACATGTGTGCGTTTTACACGGTGTTCCGTTATTTAAATATGACGAATTAACTGACGTTATAGCAGTTTGCAGCAACATCAAATGCCTTTAAACAAAGTTAGGTGGTCACCACTGAACGTGCACAAAAACCGAAAACCGTCAGGTGCAGTTTAAAAGGCAGTTTTCAATGCATAGCTCCGTTGATTCATAATGGAACCCAGTTGAATGTTGTCTAGCGCCACATTCCGTATTTTTAATTTTGAGATGATGAGGGTTTCCATGTTACTGCGTATTGTTGAACCGTTACTTGAATCTACTCTCAGCCGCTGTTAGCACTTTGTTTTTCGTTTATGTGATACTTCTTTGAATTTCACAGTGGATACTTTCTTGTAGAACGTTTTCAACGTGACTGCAACTGCGACGTATTGAAGCTTTGTGTACAGCTTCTTAAAAGACGTCGTCAACCAGCTTTTCAATAGCATCCAGTTTGACCCTTGACATAAGTTGTAGTTTGTCTGAGCAGCATTATTGATGCTGTCTTCGAACAGTCCCAACCATGATTATAATTCTTTTACGGATAATTTCCGTCCTGGAAACAATGAAACCTTTGACCTACAGGTGAGGAGTGTTAGGCTGTAACCATGGATGCGGTCTTCCACGTTGCAAAGCAGCCATGAAAACTGCCACAAAACTTGAGCAATTGAGCGAAAAGTAATATCATCATTTCAGATCAATGCCGTTTCTGGCTTCTAAGGGTTAAATGCTCCTCATTGTCAACATTTGCCTTCTTTTTTATCAAACCATTTAGATGCAATGCTGAATTCCCCAAGTGCTATTTCCGGCCGATTGAGCTCAGCCTGAGAGTCACTCAAAAATTCGTTAACTTGACCTAGGTCCCTCCGTAGTTTCCTACAAAAGCATAGCCTCAGCCCTGAACAGTACGGCCTGCTTTTTCACTCCCGTCTTATTCCGTAAATTTAGAATGGAGCCGTCGAACTTTATAGTTGAAATGCAAATTCTGAAAAATTTATGTCCTTTCACTTTGTGCTTTTACTTCATTTTTTGTATTCACCCATTTTCGATCCGTTGGTAGAGGTTGCCGTGCACTTGAGCAATCTTCTTGGATTACTTAGCGCTTGGTATATGCACGAAGCCAAAATCTGTATGGGCTGAAGGAGCCCCACACTGGTACCTGGATTGTTTGCGATTGGGCTGCTGATCGCCATGAACTCCAAAAACTTTTGTGGAGATGTTTTCCTCATAAATGATGAAAACGAAATAAGCGCCTAAAAGCCGAATATAAATTCCTGGCCACTGCAGAATTTTTATATGAATAGGGCATAGTATCTTTCATCGGACCACAAGACCTGAGCACAGACATTGCGTCAAAAGGACACACTTCAAATGCTACTGCCTATTCCTTAGTCGGGAATTCTTCCTCACCATCACTCACGAAGTGGCCCTAGATCATGCAAAATTCATGATGGAGTTATAAATCCCGTGTAACCAGTGTCGATGCTCTATCCCAGATGTAGAAGTCTTAAATATTGGGGAAGCTTTGTTCCACCAATATTCTAGAGCGCTTTTGCCTAGGCTGTATTCAGAAGAACATGAACAGATATTTCATCATTCTTTTTCATTCGCTTCACTACGTATACTAGACAGTTGTCAAAGGTGGCCCTTACGCCTAAGTAATGGTTGCTATTAGCCAAAACGATTTAAATTTATTTGTTGCGTTCCAGCAATTGCGGTAGAAGTGAGGACCGGTCTAAATATCGGTGTTTCAGATGGCACGTGATTTGGTTGTTCAGTTGCCAACTGCAAACCTAGCAACAACGATCATTTCGATGGCTACCATTGCTATATTGTATATATGCAAGAACCACATCGCGCCTCGCCTCACCAGATTCACCAAAATCCCAGTGCCTTTCGACCTTTTTGTTGTAAGCACATCCCCTTTTGCCGTCAATGCATAAGTGGCATTTGTGGATGTTCTACAATGATGTCGCACTGCCGTTTGAAACTAGTGTGGGGTTCAGATCAGCTTTTTTTCCTTATTTCAGTTCTGCTGGCATACTTCTCATTTAATTGCCCATCCTTTTGCAATGAAGAAAGTCACCTTCAGGAATCATTGTTGATACGCCAAGATTCCTCAACGACAGAAAATAGCCTGCGGACGAAGCCACCTAATTTCAGCGGAGAAAGTTGTAGCTTTTTTTGTTCTAATCTGTGCATTGTTCAGAATTTCAACGAGTACATGAGTCACATAGGTCCTCAACGAACTAGCTATCGCCCCCTTCAAAGTGCTTCCAGTTCCAAGAGCTCCATTCAGATGAATGAAGAACTTTTTTTTTTCGTTTGTCAGTGAGATGTCACTGCGATCGTCTGGGAACAAAACCCTCAGAGCCAGTCATGTTGCAAGCAGCCAAAGCAGATTAGAAAACATTTATGGCTGCCTCAGCAGGAATGTAATTGTAGCCCATTTCTATGCGAGATGCACGCATTTTCTGGCGCAGAAAATCTTGTCTTCTTTTGCATGTAGTTCCTTTCTCAATGCCCAGGCAAAATAACTTTCGTAGCGTTCACACTTTCCTCAGCTGAGATGCTTTCGAGATTTCATAGCATAGTGGTTCCTATGCAACTGGCGCTCTTCCCGAATAGCATGGACTGCATTTTATTCGGAAAAGTGATCTGCTGTTACTCATATCTAACGCCATATACGTGGTCAAAATTTCTATGACGAAAAAAACCTTGCATGAATGAAACCTCCTCTCCACCTGATCGATTCCAAAGAACCGAAGAAAATTTCTGGCAACAGACAATTTGTCTTATGCTTGCAGTACAAGATAGGCAGGAAAGGTTAACTATCTTTGTCTTACAGGAACTCACCCACTCTTCTCTTTTGCATATATATCTAAGTAATTATATCCTTCAGAAAACGAATGCAGCGTACGATTATATTGGCCGTATTGCACACCAAATGTTCAAGAAACTCATGTCGTTATGACCAATTTTGTATGCATAAGTACGCACTATCCAAATATGAATGTTTGTTCAGATTATTATCGGCACTATCCTTTCGTATATTATTGAAGTGGAGACGAAATTCCGTGTGAAAGTGGTTGGCAAGATTCCTTTAGGGTAAGCAACTGGCAATGATTTCGCTAGGCCCATTTTCAGGAAGCTATATCATTTCACGCCTCCTATTGGTGAACGATAAGATATTATGTGTGCCTTTGTAAGGCATTGCGGAATTCAAGTAACCCTCTTGCAATTGAATTTATTTTGATGCAGTTAGGTAAAATTTCAGTCGATTCGTGTCTCTACTGGCCGATGCACTGAGTATTTGCGCTTTTGTGTGAGCAATATCAGGAGTATTGTTCCACCAGATTCTAACCGTCGACTTCCGCATTCGATGATTCCAATAAAAATAAAGACAGAAGCATGTTGTGACAGCAAAACGTGCTCGTACGTCAAACCTGCAATGCTTGTCTTGAAATCCACACGCAAACAGGTCCATTTCATGGGCCTGTTTGGGTGACGATCAGAAGAAAAGTATTAGTGTTAAAAGTATTAGCCACTAATTCTCTGCCCACCTGCGGAGAATCAGTGGCTAATCTGGGAGGCATCGCCAAGCTATCGGGTGCAGCACTGCTGTTCGAAACAAACCAAAGCGATCACACCTGAAGCGTGATATGTGGTGCCGAAAAGTAGTCCTGTGAAAGATGACGGCAGAGTTGCAAATAAAGGAGATAAGCAACAATGAGGTGATATAGGGATGAAAGTATAAGCAGTCTACGACGCTTATAGAGAGAAGAGCCTCAGCAAGGCAGTGAGGAAATGGGTGAACTAGGAAGCAGGGGCAAGAGCAGCCTGGTGAGGCAGCATATTTCCACAGCTTTATCTGATAGACAAGCGTTGCTACTGTAGACCAGTAGCGCATGATGATTATGGGCAAACGGTACTACAATTTTTCATAATTCTCGGTAGTTGTTTTTAGGAATCGTTAAGACGCTAGATGTGAGCAGGTGTCTTGATGCTGGCCGAAAAGTGCTCGATGTTTCGTGAATGGTGCTAGAAATCGTGTAATCTATTCTGAGTTTGTAGCAATTTACATCTTCGGAGGCGGAGTGCGGCGTTCAGCAGGAAGATGAACTCATGAGTCCGATGGATTAAGTAAGCGTCCGAAAGCCCCTTAGATATTGCTATTGTAATCAGTTGAAGAGGCTGTCTTACTGAGCAGGCAGTGAAGCTATGAATTAAGACGCTACTACCGAGAACATGCGCTTCATATGCTTCTAGCACCTGTCCATACGAAAATTAGCTCGGTGGCTAAAATCGTGATTGGGTCTTCAGACTTCCGGCTCCATCTTTGCCCGACCTCCGTCTTCTCCCATACGTGTTCGGCGATGCAATCGCAATTGCCATTATTGTTCTTGCCGTGACGGTCTCAATGGGTTCGCTATTCGCCAAGAAACATGGATACACGATTGATATTAGGCAGGTGAGTCATGAAGTCCTTGTCCTCACATAGTCCCTTGCATCGGCAAATTTTTGAGGAAATATTGTAATCCGACTTTATCGATGTGTGTTTGGACTTTCAAACAAAGACCGTCGTACTAAGATCAGATTTTTGATGGCAAGCCACATTCAACAACGTTTGTGATGAGTTAAAACGTTTCCGCGTTAAAATTTCTGTATTTTAGTGAAATATGCAGATTAAATCTTGTGAGATTACATTATAGGAGTTTTATGCGATGGGTATAACGGAATGCGTTTCATCGTTTTTTCCATGTTTCACTTCATCGACCGCTTTGGCTCGTTCGGTGATTTACGAGGCAGCAGGTACCGAGACACAGGTCAGCGTACATTCGTTTTTAACTGACCACTTTTTTTATGCATCACTTCCCGATCACTTTTGTACTTAAGCAAATATGCTTGAGTTTTATAGATGGGAATCTGGCTACTGGAAGTCGCTAGACTTGAAGGCTTTAGTGTATCATCTTCAAACGAACTAAAGTATCACAGAATGCTGAGGTCGTAATTTATTGCCATTTTAAAAAGCATGATGTGTTCTCTTGCTTCCAGTTTCAGCGCCGTCTAACGGAGGTGACGGTTTAAAGCCTATCCATCAAAGGTTTTCGAAGCGTTTTCTCGGAGTTGTTGGGCGAATCTCGCATTACCTACAGACGAACTTGGTTATTGATTTGTTTCTGTTTCAGAGGACTTGCTTCTCGGGAGGTGAGGTCTTATGTGGCTTATACCACATCATTTCCCGTGGTGCTTTGAATTTTGCTCTGCAATTGACTGGTGTAATCAATATATGACGTTTCAGTTAGCGACAGTTTTTTCATCCCTTCTCATGCTGTTGGTCATCTTCGTGCTTGGCGCCTTCGTCAAGATGCTTCCTGTGGTATGTACTTGTGCCCATTTAAGGATGTCGTGAATGAGGAGATAGAAATAGAAAAAAAAATTGTAGAGTGCAGCGGGGATCCAAGGTTCAGCCTTTCACTGCGGGCAAGAGCACTTATTCGTTCAGCCACCACCACATTTTCACCGCCTTATCGATGTTCTCTCATTCCTTAAGCAATGGACGACTCTGCTGTTAAAATTCAATATGTTGAGCGGTCATGGGCGAGTTTTTTGAAAGGTTTCCTCGGACAGCACTGCTCAGAATACCCTATTTTTCTTTTCGCTTTACTGCTTAATTTCCTTCAGTCATAATTATTATTCAGTCATGGAAATGATTGTTTCGAAGAAAGATTGGAGTTAAAGGACTCGAAATGTAACGCTTATAGGAGATCATGAATGAGACGCTTCAACGCCGCGATAAGCAATGCACTGCAAATATCCAAATTCCATTTGTGTAGGAACCTTGTTTTATCTGTCATTTATATTTTATTTTCCATCATCTGAAATTTCTCATCGTATCCTTGCACCTGACTTAATCATGTGGGTCTCTAGATTTCCGTTTTGAATATAAAGACTACATTTGTCAGTCTGGCACTGTGCCATGCCTCGAAATTTTAAAAGCGCAATAATTTCAAATATCGTTCATTCTGTGATAATTGAACTTCCTGAATACGCCTTATATAGGTGATTTATACTTTTCGTGAGCATTCCCAACAGACGGCCTTCCAGCAATTCTCCCACAAATCGCTAGTCTTGTTGGTTTGCATAGATCGAGTTGGCATGTCTTCCGCTTTCAAGCTCTTCATGCGGTTTCTTCTTGCAGCTGCTCCAAATCTATTTTTCTTCCCCCATCATCACGCGACGTCTAAAAGGCGATTTTTTCTTTTCCATCTTTCAGCTCGTTGCTTGACTTTATTATGCATGACTAAGGCATTCCTTGCCGCACATGAACAAGGTTATGGAAGACTTGCGCTTGCTGTTTCATGCGTGCAACCTTGGAAGTGTATATACGAGCGAACTGGTCAGCCAGCTCAGGCGCATAACTAGCTGCCTCGGAGACGGACGCAGATTCTGATTTATTCTTTCCTTCCTTGTTCAATGCTACTCCTGCTTGTAGTGCATTCAGAACGAAGTTCTCATTCTGCTGCCCTTGGCATGCGATCGTGGTTGCCTTCACTGTTGCCGGTGTACCGTAGGTCGTTCGTTTAGCGCTTTTTATCACTGGGCGTTTTCACCTCACTAGACATTTCATAACAAATCACGTTTATTTTTCCCGCCACCGACGTTTTTGTCTTTGTGAGTATGATGGGAAGATGTGAAGTTCTGAAAAGTTGTCAGGATCCTCGCTTCCAGAAATGTTTTCATTTGCTGGAAAACTAGATATTCTCTAAGGGGCTGCTTTCCTGAAGAAGACATCCTTCTTATCGAGATGCATTCGACTCTGCTAATCTCTGCATGAGAGCAGGTGCTCCATCCGACAAAGGGCGAACGGAACACATTGATGTAACGGTACCACTCACTTGTAGGCGTTTGTTGTTGGACTTTCGCTCATTCAAAACGCTTGCAGCAGCCCTCCATAGCAATGACGAGTTGATGACCCCGCTTGGTCTCGCTGGTGGCGCCTGTGTTCATTATGGAGGCATATGACTGAGCCTGTTGAGGGGGTTGAGGGAACACTGAGGTAGATCAACACCCGAAATCCGCATTGCTGCCCATTCCATGTCATTCTCATCACTGCCTTCATTGTCTCTAGCAGAAAATTGATAAAGATGCGTGATATCCTCGTTCAGTTATCTGGTTCCAGTTATCTGAATTACGAAGGATTTCACTACTAAAGAGGACATTTTAACGCGGCATGACCGAACACGTTCACCACTTGCAATGAGGAATTAGAACAATGGATGATCCGATGAATACAATGGGGGCAAGTTAAGGCAAGTTGGAGCCCCATTTACGGGGCGCAACATTCACCGCTATTTGACATCGCATACTGTAGCGGTGAAAGAGAAACTGCAAATGAGTCAAACCCATTCCCTCATGATTCGTAATATGCCAGGTAGAATGCTAATGAAAAAATAACCGCGACAAAAACAGGTGAGAACTATAACATACGGACCAAAGAATGCAAAAAAAAAAATTTTAACGGGATATCTCATTGAGGAACTAGCGAAGGTGGGAGTCATCTGACCTGTTTTGCTGCCTTGAAATGTTCTGAAACTCCTATGAGTATGGAATGAAGTTCCGGGAAATCACTGAAGCCATGATCAGGTTTGATCCGCTCAGTGAGTTCCATCCACTTTGTCCAAGGAGATCAATCGATTTCGTTAGAACATTTTCTAATCAATGCGCCAACAGCCGTAGATTTGCAGTTTTGTGATCTCGTCAACACCGATCATGCTTTTCGAGGCAAATTATTTGCCTCCTTGAATGCGTAGATTGGCGTAGCACGTGTAGGAAATGAGACAAGGAAAAAGTGCGCTTCAGAAGAAGCAGTATAGAAATGCCTTACGACGGCAAACATTTCACTCAAAAATGTATGCAGCAGCAAAACTTCTGCCTACATTCTACGATGCACTTCTCTCTGTCCATTGGGCGAAGCAGATTGAACTACTTGAAACTTGTGTCCTTTCAACTAATATGCCAAGTAATTTTCAGTGCCTTCTTTCGTGTATCGTATTGGTCGCTCTCAAGGGAATGCTCGTACAGTTATCAGATTTGCCTCGCTTATGGCCGCTTTCGAAAGTTGATTTCGTACGTTTACTTAGCAGATTTAATTGAACGAAATAAAATACTCTGAAGCGAGTATTATGGAGCTGCTCGAAATTCCGCTCATGACTGCGAATCATTAGGCGTGATAACATAATTGAAATATCGATTCTTCACGATCCAAAATTTACTTCTGGGTGTGTTGCGTGTTGCAGGAATGAGATCACGAGCAATTTTTCATGCCGCCGTTCTCTGATTTTGCGCGCAATATTCACTGTTCATTGCGTCGCTCTAGTTTGGTATTTTCATGGCTGAAAATTTTCGATCGATGAACTGCTTCTGTGCTTCACCAATATGAGAACATATCCAGTACTGATTGGAGGCGTTCACTTTATTTTTCCTGATATTTATGTAGTTGTGATGAAGATGGTTCTTCGTGACTGCAATATCACGAGAGTGTTTTGAACGAAAAGTGATCACGAACACTTTGGTATGGTGAAGTTGTCACTCGTACTTCTTGGTAATGAATATTTCTTGCAGGCGATCTGGTTGTTTACCTTCCTCGCAACGGTCGTGTGGGATGTGATACAGGGTCTCGTGATCGGCATTATCTTCGCCTTATTTATGATTATATTCAGAATACAAAGGTTGAATTTGTTTGGTAATCTTCCTTGATTCCAGGGGAACTGCTTTCCATTTGAGTCAAAATGTAGTCATATCTCATCAATCTGTGGTGTCGTGAAACCTATGAAGCTTTTACTAAATGGCTGTTTGATATGATAATATATAATGCCTGATCGGAGAAGTAGCATGTAAATCTTCTGACCCAGTCCGATGATTATCCGAATTCAAGCATTCGGAGAGTAGAGCGATGAAAGAACGTAGTGACTGCTCGGCGTACGAAATTGGTTCTGATACTATCATTCAGGCGCCGTTAGAGTGGGAAATCTCGTCTACGCAATTTGGATCATTACTTACTGCCAAAAATCCATTTCAGAAGTTTTTAACTGGATCGGATCGTATAGCTCCATTGCAAATCTGTGTGCTTAGCTGCTCATGTTCGTCCAGCAGTAAAAACCTCGAACAGGCGAGACCACTCAGTAGGATAATTTTCATTTTTTTGCAAGCTTGCGTCAACTGGGTGCTCTGTACTTTTGCTTCCGGTAAACTCATCGTCGGGACAAACAACTGTTTAGGGCTGAGGTGACAAAGCTTGGTCGAATGAGTCATTCGCTAAGTTCGGTCTATTATCGTCCACTGCAACGGTACCGAGATGCATGCTATGTAGAGAGCGTTTGTTGTGTACACTTCGGAGGGCCGCTGGTTTTCGTCAATGTAGAACGCTTCAAGAAAAGCTGTTTAGAGGCACTAAAGCCATCATCGCTGCATTTGTTTTCCAAGTAAGAAATTCCTTCATTTGTATTCAGTTGTGTGAATTTGGATGGTTGCAATCGAATGCAGAAAATTTGCTCATCACGATGTAATCACTCACAAAATATTTGCACATCGTCGTTTATATGCGTTAAATGATTGGAAATGAGACAATCTTTAAATCGGAGTCGTTCAACGTGAAGTTTGATTTGAAATAACTAATTCTGCAGTTTCTTCGAGCACAATCATAAAGTCACTATTGTAAATGCCTAACTATAAGAATAGCACATCTTCATTCCTTGAGCTGCCTCAAAATTATGCTGCAGTGAACCAATAGCTTCTGTCTTTATCGGGTTAGCCCCTCCGTTGGCGCTGAAATATATAGAGATATTCAGGAAACTCGTACTGCTGCCTTACAGCCCTTTTTGTGCCTTCTTTCACCTGTTAAGTATTATTTGAATGTTGCTTATGTTAGCCTCTTCTTATCGTATTAATTCATTCCTGTGCAGAATTAAGGAAGTTTTTTCAACTTTTACTTTCTTAGAAGAGCACATTCGACAGACTCGATAACGACCGAAATGAAGGTTGGGCCTTATTGCCACGTAAATTTGGAGTCACATCAAAAAAACACTCAGAAAAGAAACGCTTCAAACGTCAGTATGAGGAGCATTCGACTTGATGCTAACGTTGACGACGAAAAGAAGGTAATTCCACATCTATTCAAATACCGTTTTACATCTTTGACTTTCTACCATCCGATCGTATTGCAGTACTTCCGGGATCTAAAAGGCGCACCATTGCGATGATCGTTTTTCCGTATTATGTGAAACAGAAGTTTTGATAGGTCGATTTGTTGAAAATGAGCACTTTTTCTAGCGATGTTCGTGAAGAAAGCATATGGAGATGTTATTTTTGAAAATGGCTGTTTGCCGTCCATCGAATATTCTAGCTCGCGATTTTTTTTGATTCTCTTCTTCATCTAAGAAGTAATCATAAGGCTCATCGCTCTATAGTCCGTTACCAGTGAATTTTCTTTTTAGAAAATCCTCACAGTGGGTAGTTTCAAAGGCCCATCAGAGATTAAATATATTGTTGTGGATTTATCCAGCGTCTCTTATATCGACATTACGGGATCAGCAGCACTCAGAGATGTAAGCAGTTTTGATTTTGTCTGATTTTATTGTTCTCATGCATCCGCAGGCAATATTAAAAGGAAGTTCCAAGTAGCCTGCTCCTAAAGCAGCACCACTAGATCCTGAAAGCCCAGAGCTTGGGCACAAAAAAACCGTACTCGAAATAATGTTGACCAATGTTAATCACCTCGATTAATGGCATCAGTAGTTTCCATTTGCAAAAATCTTCGCCTGCATAACATTCAAAGCAATTCTTCCCTCTTGTCGCTTATAGTGCTGCCACTTCCGCTGAATCTGTTTTGATTAGTATTTGTAAACATTCTAACGAAGCATTAATTCTCTACTTGCTTCATCGTAATCTATTCCTTATGAGAGTCTTTTTTCAAAACACACTCTAAATCACACAATTCAGATGCTTTTTCCAGGTTTATCAGGTAATGAAACAGCGCGATGTCCGCTTATACTACTCCGACACCCAGTGTAAGTCGACGTTGGAAATTTTCATTGTATCCTTTAAAAGTTTCCGGTGTAAAACTGTCGATATTTTTGTGTGATGTCTATATTGATGAACGACGTGGAATCAACTTCCGGTTTCGAATTCAGAAGTCTGATTCCAGGTTGATGTAGTTTTATGAAAAGGAATGTTTCAATACCTACCAGTGAGTTGACTTCAGCCGTTCGATGGAAACCTCTTTTTTCTTTTCTTTTGATGGACCATCGCACAGACGTTTTCAACGCTGACTTCCGCTAGGAGAAGTGATGTGTTATTTCGTTCCGTATTTCCATAATTTGGTGTCTTCAGTGGTTGAAAATTTGGTCTGATAATTTCGCAACGTCTGTTGCAAAAATGAGTGAGACGTGTTGCAAGTGCATGTATATATATAT
>JAARMF010000062.1:143616-174695 GCA_022844705.1 Toxascaris leonina
CAATTCATTAATCCAATTGATGGGGGTGACGACATTCAGACGATGTAACAATCATCGGACATTTTTTGCATCGTGCAAGCAGTTTAACACGTTGCATTTTTACGCAAGCTTGCGGACAAGGAAATTTTGTAGAAAGTGTGTTCAACATTGCCTAGTTTACCGCGGTTGCAGATCGGAGCGAGCGGTTACGGAGCGAGCGGTTACAGGCTCCCGAGACTTTTGGGCTGAATAAAAGCGTGCGTAGTCGATGTCTAAATGCTGTGTTATATTGCGCAAAGAACGAATGGTGAACTTAATGGAAGGGCTAGCAACAAAAACAAAAGCTATTCTGCATTGCCGCAGCAACAAAAACTAATCGATTGGATGTTGGAACTCTAAAAACGATCGAGAGAAGTTACAGTTCCTCGGATAATATGTGGGTGGGGAGGTGATGACGAGCAAGGAAGGTAAGATAAAGGATGTGAAGCAAAGAAGGTAGACGGAAAGTACACCACCGGCTGAAGGCAATTTTTAGACGTTTCCCAAGCGAAAACTCTGTTCTCTATGGTGTGAGTGAGTCACACTCACGTGCAATGTTTCTCTTGCATTGTTACATCTTTAGTGCACATGAGCTGTCCTTGCAATACTTCTGCTACGTGTATCTATGAACTCATCGACGGTAAAGTGTTCAGAACGAGTTTTTGGATGCCTCCCTTATGGTCAAAAATAAATTAAGCTTGAAGAGAGAAATAGATGAAAGTGAGATGGGTATTCACGTTTGGTTAGGAATGTTGCGGAAATTATTGCATTTCATGTATTCAGCATGATAGGCAGGAATTGAGCTTGTGTATTACACCAAACAGAATCAGTCGACTGCGCGGAGTGAATTTCTATTTATCCGACTAAGATTTTCGTCGAAATGAAAGAGAGGTTTGACGCATATCACTGGATGAGTTGATCAATCAAGTTCTTAAAGAATCAAAGGCAAGCATTAAGTGCGTGCATTTGGCAACCGGTTGAGGCAGGAAACAAAGCTCTTGGAGACGATTTTGAACTTGTGAGAACAGCTCGTCTGTTGGATAGAGTCAGAGCGGTGCACATTCTTGCTGCTATTCCGACAGGAGTCGCCGCTTTTTTGAGAGATTATTTGAAAGTACATTCGATAATAACATATCCTTAAACAAATCGGAAATGAATTGAACGAGTGCGTAAAGCAATGTCAAAATAGTGTTCTCTACGCTTCGCGCAAATTTCGTGCAAAGTGAATAATTAACCTGTTGAAGCACGAAAAGTGCCATTCTGGGCTCGTTTGATTTCGAATATTTTCCATCATGCAAGTCCCACTTTCTGGAATCTGCTATTTCAAATCTTATCTGACTAGTATTACTTTTGGATATGCCAAACTGCGTCAACAAATGTAATAAGCGCTGTCATATGGCAGTTTGGGGGCCCATAGCGCATGCTAAGCTTTTTTTTGCACATGCCTTTTAGCTTGTAGAAGTGAGTCACCGCCGATACTGATACGCTGCCAGTGATAAGTCCGTACCTGTTATAAGGGCAGTTCGCATCCATGTACTCTACATTCACGATGGCCAACACTCTAAGCCTCATTGTAATTTGCAATGCTCTCTCATCTTTCACCACACTCGGCATGTATTTTCACTATGGAGGTATGAAATGATTTTATTTCTTCATTAAATATCGCCAAGGTTAAGCTCGAGAGGTTGCCTGTCGCGATGAAACATGAGTTCCATGGACGCCAATATCAAGAGTAATATAGTTAACGCTCATCTTCAGTAACTACTATATCTAAAAATTAATGAGAAGTCAGCCAGCACAAATCTGTTCAGCTACATACTTATTCAGAATTTTTGCAACAAGCATGAGATTTTTCATATCGTCTGTTCGACGCATAAATAACTCGAAATGACAGAGGTAAAAGGGCGCATTGGATTTGCAAAGTATTTCCTTCTGCATTTCACCAATTAGAATGATATGAATATTAGATTGTAACATGTGAAGCTGATAGAGACTTCAAATACATTCACAAGAAAATATTCAGCTACACCACTTCAAACATCAAATAGTAGCTATCCAAAAATCTAGTAGCCAAATCAAACCGAATCGGATTGCTAGTCGCGGAAATAAAATGCTGGCCTTACATGCTCCTGTGGGTCATGATTCCTCAGAGTGACGTTCTTCGATAAGTTTCATACAGCCATCGTTCGGTGACTTGGCCACCTTTATGAAAATGATGCAACATGAGTGTCAATTCAAAACATTTACGAATGTTAAGCGTATTGAATACTCGATTCAAAAGGTAACGGTCTCAGAGCAAGTATATTCTGTCAAATATCGGAAGGTTGCCCTACAAGTTGTTTCTATAACTTCGATGTGGTGTTTGATTTCGACTAATTTGTTAGGCTGATTATCGGCGTTTATTGATGCATTTTCTACGACAATGGCTCAGTGAAAATCGATTCCTTGTATGTTAGAACTACAGATTTATATGGAGGGTCAACTCATTACGGAGCTCGATAGGATTTGCAATGCTCGTCATAATGGGCCATAATGGGCAGGTATTTCCAAAGTATATCAGTGCACAACATTGTCGAAGCAAGCATATAGAACGTCCGCAGTCCAGGTAGCGAAAGTGTGAGGGATGGCAGCGATAAAATAGAGACATTATACTTCAGACTGTGACATTCAGTGCCACTATGGTACTCCAAAGATGGCAGAATTCGAGCAGTGTATCTGCAGTTGCCTTCCTCACTTCACTGGCGATCGCTGTGACGAAGGTATATGTTCAGCTGTCTTCCTTTATAACAACTATCCATGCTGTGCGCTAGCATTTCAGGGTATTTGAAATATAATATTAAGAACGTAATTTCCTTTGCTTCATTATCTTCCGACGCTAAGAAGAGCGACCATTATGCCCCAGGCGCTTACAACACACGGCATTTCATGTTTTCATTACGCCTCATTCCGCACCATCACCGAGTAGAATTCGGGTCCATTCTTAAATCGTCCACCAAATCTTTCCCGTCATCTGACATTCGCATGATTTTCCATTGAGCTACCGAAAAGTGGCAAATGCGTGCGACGCAGCGGCTTGACTTTTAGTTAGTTTAGAGATCGTATTTTAATAGCGGAGTTGAAGTAATCGCAGGACTGAACACTGACATTTCTCATGTTGAAAACCGATTCTGTAGAAATCCGCAATCGAAATTCAACTTGTGGCCATCATGAAGTGAGCTATTAGTGAGGTTAAAGTGGTCATAACAGAGCAGAATTTTAAAAAATAAATAGCCATTCAAGACCCTCGTTGCAGCAAGTGCGAAGCATCATGAAGGAATATTCAACTGTTACATCTTTTTGCTCCGCACTTTCGTATTTGTTATATTAATGCAGTCCTAACGGAGAGTAATGCATGTTGTGAGCGCATGTCATACAAAGTCCCGCACGATTTCCATGGTGCTATTGATGCATGAAGGCAAGAGATCTGCGTTCACCTCGAACATCTACGTTCTTACGGCTATATCAGCAAACCAAAAGAAAATGTTGCTTTGCGCATTGCAACCCTTAAGCGGAATATTTAGAATCACAATCGCCCCAAATTCATGCAATTTGCACTATTCTATCAGGAGAGCGAAAATGGTTGCCAAAATCTCAAGACGCATGTTCACATCGTTGTTTTAACTAGGTTACCGCTAAAATAAACTTGCTTTCTCATCATTTTGAAGATGCTTGTGAAACGCTTCAGCCACCCTTCAAATAAGCAAGCGCTTCTTCACATCGTTGGTTCATTAAAGACAATATTCGCAGAACACTAGGCGTAGAAATCGTATGCACAACAATTTCGCCACAAATTTCTGCACTTTGTGAGTTTGAACGGAAGAGAAAGTGGTGTTCAATTTACTCTTCATACGGAACATCACGCATCAACCAATTGCGAAAACGATCAAGTTTATTCCAAGGGCCACATAGGATATGAAACTTTACATAGACACATTTATTCAGCAGCGCAAGTCGCAGGCACTGATGTTAGTTTAGTACTTGTGGCGTTGTAACATTCGCTTATTTCCGACACAAAAACAAATGTGCGATTGCCATTCAAGTCTGATAGCTTCTAACAATATTTCGGAACAAAACTTAATATCGTGCTGGATATTTTCCTAGAAACTGATAATTTCTGCGAAGGGGGGAAATTTGTGCTCACAGTGAAATCTTCCCATCTGTAGCAGTTGCCTGACTTTTGGGTTGTTGTGAACAAAAAGACGATATGAGTATTGCTTGAAGCGTACGCAAAAAGATGCTGCGAAAGGGACGATTGCGGTGAGGATGATCAGTGTCCACCGAACTTCTATTGTGAGATGGATGCCAAAATGTGTCTCAGCGATCCTCAACGTTGTGGGAGTGCATATGGTTGGTGTGTGCCGCTGCCGATTGACGAACTGTTGTAATGCACACATCACTTCCTTATCTTATTCTTTCCTCAGTTACCTCCAGTATTGCTTGCACCTCACATGTGAGAAAATTTTCTCGCTTATTTTGTAATGTTGCAGCAACAAAGTCGATTTAAATGTATTTCAGACATTGTCTATTCTTTGAAACCATGTTGGCAACAGCTTCAAAGTTTATTAAAAAAGAATATTGGAAATTCCAAATCTTGGTTCTTTCTGAAGGATTGCTCTTCTATTCCAGTAAGCCGACGACGCTGAAATGCAATGCCAGAGATAGAATGTAAGGAAAGGTACTTTTTGCTAACTGTGTACCATCAGACTAGTTCCGCGTTTTTTTTTCTTTTTTTTTTTATAGCAAACATCACTTTTCATCTTAACAACTCCAAGTTCTAGAGGTCAAATATTGTGAAAAACTCAAATAGCTGCATTTTTTCAATCTTGTTTCCGAAATTCCAACTCTTCGGCCTCTGTCTCCCCCGCGTAATGATAGGGGGCCCGAGGATCCCTTTGTGGCACGAATGGAGCGTCTGCAAGGTTTACGCGGGATGGACCGCATGCGATAATGCTCATCAATTTCTACATGTCGCGGGAAAATTGGAGGAAGAGAGGATGGAAGAGTTGTCGTGCAGATATTTTGCAAATAGAGGTGTAACAATTCAAATTTTCTTTCTGATGGTCGCAAGTTTCCAGTGTCTTGTCGTTCCATATGGTCCGTTGGTGAGTAGTAGTCAAAAGTCTGAATAACGAATGTTGCCATAATCTTAAAGAAGTTCTTTATCGTCGTTTTTCAACGCTTTATCTTCTGATCTTTCCATGCTCAATTTTTTCTTTTTGTTCCCCCTTGCCTGTTTCTCTTTGTAAATGTAATACATGTTCCATAACATCTGTGCAGATGTGGCTGTAAACATATTGCACACTGACGCATTATAGCGCGTTACTGCCTGCATATGGTTGTATTATATTCGTGAGATACAAAGGTTTCATGCCTGTTGATATGACGATCGCACTCACAGTCCTCCTTGCTTCAAGGACATTATTCAGCAGCGCAGCATGGTGCTGTTGGCGAAGTGCTGAAAAATAATGCTCGAAACCGTGAGAGAGCACACTACAGAAATGGGGTCCTGCTTGGCCTTTATAACGCATTCACCGCGTGAAGAGAATGCAGTTTCAGAGTTACATTAATAGACTGATACAAAAACTATGCGGTTTATGAAAAAATAGAGAATGCAATAGAAGCAACAGAATACGTAAGCGTATTCATAGTTAGTCTTTCATACATACTTCAAATGGTCAATATCACAAAAATGGGTGTCGCTAGTCAGCATCACGCATCATCAGGTCCAAAGAAACACTTCTGAGGCTTCTTTTAAATAAAGTAACGCTTATCAAGCATCCAGCTCCACAAGGAATGGAATTCCGTAGAGTGATAATTCTACTAGTGAGAGTTCTCAGTGTTTCCATGGAGTCTTGTTTTGGGCACCCTATACAGACGACCATGTTTGCGTGGGAGAATGAAAATCGTTTCGAAGGGTTAATATGAACAAAACTGAAAAGAATCTTATAGAACATGAAGAGATCATGTTTTGTTCTATGTAATTCGAGCGGATCAAGACGCACTGGTGGAAATATTTCAGCGCAATTTACTCTTGGATTTTGCATTGCATAAAGGCAAGTCTCGTTTAAAACTATTGCACCTTTTGGATTCTGGAGATGTCGCATCTGAGATTGGGATAACAGACCTCAACAACATATTGGAGGTGAGGTCCAATGTGAGTTGTACACCAACAGTTTTTCAGAGTTTACAGTGTGCAGAAGGCGATGAGACTTATAATAGCCGTTGTGCTTGTCGAAATTGACTTTGGAATCAACCACGACTCCTAAGTCTCTAAAGCAACTAGAGACCTGAAGTGGACATTATCAGTATAAGGCGTTTAGGTAGCTGGAAGTAGAGGTGAGAGTAATCAGCAGCACATTTAAAAATGGAGATTCTAACAACCTGTTTCTGCGACCATTGAAAGACCTGATCAAAGCGACTTGGGGTGATGGTCGGTCATCGCAACCAATAATGTGAGTAACGTATTGTTTGACGCCATCTGCATAAAGATGAATAGAAACATCATTCTGCACACATTCAAGCAGATCGTTTATGCCCATCAAAATAGGAAGCGAGGCAAGAACACTTAGAAAACGCCTTCAAAATGTAAAAAATTACAAAAAAAAAGAAAAAGGATGGAGCGGCGGAGGAAGAGGGGGGGAGCGGTGAGGAGAAAATCTGATGCAACCAGTGAGAAAGATAGAACTCTCGAAACACCAATGATTATGGTAATTCACGACTTGCGAATCACCGACGGCAGAACGAATTGTTACATGTGGCTGAGATGATGGCACCTCATCACTGGAGTGATTTTAACGACCTGACCGACAGCTAAGTTACAACTCTTCTTGAGGAAATGAGCGCAGAGAATCCGAGTGTTTTCCTGAAATCACAGTTCTCCTCAGCCCATCAAGTCATTGTCGGTTAACAATACTTCATCCTCGAAAACATTAAGTATCACTCCATCTCTCCTACCTCAGAGACTTTATTTTTATACTTACCGTTGAAGTCAGCGGATTTGTTAACATGAATTCAAGTTTAGAGGCTCAAGGTGAACTCAATGAAAATGGGTTCATCGGTTAACCTTGTCCCAGTGATCAGTTTCAATATTTGTTGCCCTGCATATTAGCGCAGCTGAAGATGCAAGCTGTATGCGTAAATACGAGATGTCTTCAAAGGTTTCTGATATGTTCTTCTTTTGCCGCTATCAGAAGCGCAGTTTTCTGAGAGTTAATTCCGTCACTACAGAAATTGTTATGGAGATGGAATGGGACTTGAAAAGATATGTATCTCACAAATCAAAAATAACGCCACCAATTTAATCGCTCGCTTCAAGAAACTCGCTGACATAATTTCGAAACGTAGCGCAGAGTTCCATGGCAATTCGTTGTTTGCACTCTCTGATAATATAAAATAGCATCCGAGAGCTAAAAATGAGCAGAGGGGATGATTTTGGTCCACTTGACTAGCAATTCCCTTTGTAGGTCAGTATTCTAATTTTCACCGCAAAAACCGATGGCAAAGTCCTCCCTTTACAAAATTTGGCTTACACTACAGTCCTGCGCATGCAATTATGCGCAGACGGCATGTCGTCATTTTGTCCTGTTCCGAAAATTTGCGTAAAAACATGAAATAAGCTGGCACATACCTCATCGGGCATCAAACATAACGTCCACTCGATAACGACCTCGTCTCCCTTTCGCCAGTGCAAGAATACTTTGTGTGGAATACCATATTGAGTTCTTTTTGTGTAAAATTCGCTTTTATTTGCAGCTCCTACCCCCGGTGACTGTAGCAAAATCTTGGCCTAGTGGCCTTGTTATCTGCTGACAGCAACACAATACGGTTGTCCTTTCCGCAGTTAACAGAAAATAGTGGAGTGGACGACACTTTCGTGAATTTTTTCCCCACCACAGCGGCCTCCAAGGTCATTCATATGATTTTTACCAACACTGCATTGTACAATGCTTGGATCTCACTTATGGAACTACCTTACTTTACTACGTTTCTTCGAATTAGAGCTCGGACAATTTCATTCTTCCTTATCATTGCCTGGGATATGATATCTGTTATGTCAAAGTACGTCACAGTATTCCAGAAGGCAATGAGATTTTGGAGCGCATCCAGCAAACCCAAGTGACCCGTTCGTGTGAAGCTGAGGTTTTAGTTTCGTTTCTCGAGCTTGATGAACACTTGTTCTGCAAAGTCGGCTGCGATATCGCAATGCATAGTCCGAAGGGTCTAAGCAATCGCTTATTTCTTCTCACATAGTGAACTCTTTCCTCTCATACACTGCAATTAGTCTTTCACAATATACAGTCGCCATATTGCGAAGCCTTTTAAAAAGCACCAATGCAGTGGCTTATGTTGGCCGTATATCCCGAGCGGCGAGTGAAATGAATCCAACTTAGAGCATGAGCTCGAGCTCATTTCTAAACAGATACTCCGAAGAAACTATTCATGCTTTCTACTGCAAACTAATATCATTTTTTGATCTTTCAGCATCTTGACATCGCTCCGTTGTTGTGGCCATCTGTTACCCTTCTGCATTTGGAGAGACCAGTGCTTCCATTCGCTCAAGAGTACAGCGATTCTTGTACACATACCCACTCAATGACCAGCGTCCAGCACCAACGGTTGCCGAAGACCACGCACTTGCGACCAGAACAACTTTAGCACGGTGACACACTGAAATACACACCGTCCGTGATTCCGGACAAGAAGTATGTCTACTTACTAAAGCTTTCTCTTCCATGGTTTCTTTCAAGCTCCTCTCCCGAAGTCGATAACATTCGCACTCAGCTGTTTTCCACTAGAAACTCCTTCCGTCGTTCCACTAAGAAACCGGCAGGTTGAGAACAGACGAGATTCGTGACTAGGGCTCGAATAAATATCTGCTATGGAATGAAATTCGAGTCCAAGGGCACTAAATACCGAATCTTCATTCAATCGAAAAGTGGGGATCTGAAACCAACATCGGAAGGACCTTTTCACATCACAAAGAAATTCACGCTTTCCACAGAATTATTTGTGAACGAAGGCTTGGTTCATTTTCAAAAATAACGCCGACCGCAGACCGCATAGCCTTTTCTAACGGACCCATTGTATATACCGTTTTGAAAAAAGAAAGGAAGAAATGAAGAGCGAGAAACTAATGATTCCACTGCTTCTCTCAAATTCTGCAACAAAACGCCAGCCAATGATAATCTCTCTTGTTCTAACGCCACCACCAGCACTTTTTCTTTCGCTGATTTCCACACTAAAATTAACGGCTCAGAGGTGCTAAAAAAAGTGATCTTTGCATTTCAAACGTGCCGACGGCCCTAGCATCATTCCCCATTTCATTCTTAAACAGACTATCTCGTATATGGCAGCAACTGCAGCAACTCTCTTTCACGAATCGTTTGATTCTATCAACTACTCGTCTCGAGCAAACTATTCACTTTCATTACGATTTTTAAAAACAGACACGACAATGACGCAGCCAATTCCGGTCGATCTCTTCTCACCTCCCTCTTTTATTTCTTCACATTCTCTGCAACGCCAACACTCTCCTGTGCGCTCTTAAATCGATAGTCTTGGTTTCTAGATCGCACATTGGAAATAACGAGGCCCTAGACTGCATCTATTTCGACTTTGTTAAAGCTTTTGATTCCATTTATTTCTCATTTTCCACAGAAAAATTTGAATTATTTGGCAATGGTTGCAAGTTTTCCGTAGAATCACCCCTATTATCATTAAGAGAACGTTAGGGTAAAGAATGGAAATACCTACTCGCTCGTAATAACCAACTGCACAACATTCTCCAGTTCAGTTCTTTGCGCATGTCAGCATATGTCAGCACTTTGTTCTTCTTATCTTATATATCAGTCATCTCCCTGACGAACTTTCTGACTACGTTGAGGTAAATACTGATGACCTAAGCATTCGTGTAGATCCTTGACCTTGTGCTGATAATCCTGCCATTCTTCATCCAACCGTTAACTGCGTATCACTAAAATAATCTATCCCACTTTTATTCTCCGAATTGCTCGGTCAATTGATCCACACCCTTGTGTGCTTGGGAAACTGCAATTACCACCTTCTGTATGTGTCTGTGATCTAAGCGTTCTCGTGGCTCCAAGTTATCGTTCAAGTCCAACATTAGCAGGACTACAGACGGACTTCATGCAATTGTTTTTGAAACTTACATTCGTTCTGTGCTTGAATACTTCCCAGACGTCTGACACCTCCACTTTCAAGAAGGCTGAATTTGTATTGAAAATGTTTGACGATTTCTTGGTAGAATCGTTTTCAAAAAGTTTCGCTATAAGAAGGCACAGTGCTGTAAACGGCATGACCTGATTTCTCTGGGAGTCCTTTAATCAAAAAGAGCGAAAAAAAATCAGTACACTAAACAAGAGTGCAAACGTGATCTTTAGATACGAAAACAACCTATGAATAGCGTTGCCGAACTCTCGCGAACAGTTTAATTGAGAGTTTATTTCATGTGGTAATGCTAAGCAGTATCAACCAGGTAGACTGTCTCCTTCGCAACGAATGCCGATCAAGCTCATTTCCTTCGATTATGAATCACTTGCATCCTCTTCATGCCCTCGTACTCCCCTTCACTCTGTGGTTTCGGAACACCATTTTATTCTTGTTTTACACCGCGTTTCCTCTACGCACTCATTCAGCTCTTTCAGCAATCATGATCCTCAATGCAGCATGCCTTCACAGCTTTTGGTATGTCATTTCCTCCTTCCCTTGCGAATTGTTTCTTCGTTTCTTCTGCTCGTTTTCAGCGCACACATCAGTGTTCTCCATTCAAACCTTTTGATTGTTTTTATTCATTTATTTCTTATGAACAGACATTATCATAAACGGATTATAATTTTACAACAGTGAATCATCATATTTATGAAGCGGCAGGCGTTTTGTTTATATTCCCATAAAAATTAAATGCTATGCCAACTTCTTTCTTCGACGCAGCAGACCACTTTGCACTGTCTCAGACAAAGTACACGTTTATCACGTTATCACACGTATCACTTCTCTACATTCTTTTGCAACTTATCAGTAGACTATACAGTAAACCAACTGAAGCACTTCATGGAGAAGCTAACTCATGCATTTTTCGTTTATTTTTCTGAGCACACTCATCGTCCCTCAGCGTGTGCTCGTAATTCTGAAAGAAACGTGACAGACCTCACTATTTACACAACTAGACCCAACTTCCCCATAGTGAATTCTTGAAATCGCAATTGCCTGCTAGTTTTTCGGAAACGAAACGGATCGGATGAAGCGTCAAACGGATCGAACAAAGTTCTGTGAGTAGAGCTTTCGAACTTAGGAGATTTCACTAGAAGGCAAATCATAGCAACATAATTTTGAGCTGAAGAACAGTAACTCCAAGACTTTGCGTTCACATCAGAAAAACAGCAAGACTGAGCATATCCGAAAGCTAGTTTCTGAAACCTAAGAATTACAAGACGTCTGCTGAACGTTCGCTGCCCATCTCAAGAGCCTGCCTATAAACCATCAAAGCATAGGGCAGTAGTAGTCTTAATGAATTACCTTCAACCTGCTACTTTAATGAGCACCAAATCAGTATTTAAGCATTTGCGGATAAACTAAAGAAAATAATGAGAAAGAAATGTGATTCCTAATAAGAAATGAACCATTACGAAAATCTGAAAATACGAATCCTGTTCCACCAAATAGAATCGTCCATTCGTCCTCGATGCTGAGATAGGCGACAGCAGAAGAAGTGGCTTCGATACAGGACGCGTCGTACATACAGTGATTAGCGATCTCTCTGACGTGCCTTATCGGTTACCCAAGAGATTTCTCGTTTGCCAAGATTGGGAAGACATTCTTCGAAAAGCTTCTCGTCGTTAAATCAGTTATGCTCGAAGTAAATCTTGGAGAACAAATGCACTTTCTCTAATGCATTGCAATACAGGTCAAAGCAGGTCACCTGAGAGTTTATTGATTTTCTGGACGAGTGTTTTTCTCCTCTCAGCGCTACAGATCAGAAGCATTTTTTGTTAGGTGTGGCACCACCGTGTTCCTCCGAACATCTGCCCCCTAATATTCGGCAGACAAGCAAAGAAGTCGCCATGGACAGTTCTCACAGATAAATTGTAACTCGTGTAGCGCCTGGAAAACACCATAATCTTTTCTGACTTCCTCCAGACTTTTGCTCCCATCATCAGTTTCTAACTCAAGCCTTCTTTCAAATGATTCCAACCTCTCTAAGTATCACTCACACGAATGCTGCTCGATCAAATCAGCTCCAAATACCCAACCCCCTTCAGTTTCATTCCGAGTCCCCACTGCTGAGGAACCATCAGCTGCACTGCACCGAATGTCTGCCCGCACGCCATCAGTCGCAATGACAACATGATGCAGATCCCTTCCTCTCCCGATCTCAAAATACTTTCAACCACAATGATAGGCCTATTTCTCAACTTGAGATCACTTTCCCCATCACCTTTGGCACTTTCTGCTTCGGACAGTTTGCATCTTCTAGCTGGAATACTCGTTCATCCTTTCATATACACATTACACTTGAATTTGTCACGATCTTCACTCTGTGACCGTATAATAAGCACAGACAGATATTTCACATCACAGGTTAACCAGTCTTTCGGAGACAACAAA
Organism: Toxascaris leonina; assembly: GCA_022844705.1. NCBI lineage: Eukaryota > Metazoa > Nematoda > Chromadorea > Rhabditida > Ascarididae > Toxascaris > Toxascaris leonina. Next base: position 156,298 of record JAARMF010000062.1, read on the forward strand.
AAATCATTGTGTAAGACGAGGTATGCTAAAGGTATATGTACATAACTATGGATAAAACAAAGTTGACATCAACTGCGCAATATCTTCATTAAGAACATTTGTTCAAATGCGCCACTCCTTAGAAATTGAGATCACAAATCGCCGGCGACCGATCGTGCTGGCTTCGATGTTGGTCATAAAGGCCGAATGAATTTTCCACGTCTTCTAGCTCGCAAATCTCTCCGATATTGCTGCCTTTCACCGGCTAAGTGCAGGATCCTGAAATAGAAAACAAACAAATACCGAATGTGCATAAGCACCAGAAAGCATTGTTTCCACTCGGGCTGCCATCAAAACATCTTTATGTCAACCAGTATTTCATGGCCTGGTCAAAAGACTCCATAACCAACCTCGGTTTGCCTTGGGCAGTTCGAAGCTCTCCGAGAGGAAGAGGAATGCACCATCCGAGAGCGCCTGGAGAGCATAATCCTCTGTTGCAGATATCGTTATCTGCGTGACAGTAATAGTACTCCGGGCAGCTACCATCACCACTCGCAACCAAGCAGCGCGTTATCTTTGCTGAAATTATTTTTCTCCCACAGTGAACCAGAACATTTTGCAAACAAAACAAACAACAACTCAGCACATATATCGCCCTTTTCGCAGAGCAGTTGGTTCTGTCGCATATTGCAATCAGCCGTGGATTTGCCTCGAATCCATAGGTCAGCCACACTGCTCACTTTACACCCCTTAACTGGTCTAACCTCCAGATGTAAATGAAAGCGATCTTAGAATGAAACGGATGCAGCACGGCATGCGAATGTTCCTAAGACACGAAATGAGTTCTGTACTTGGACATGCTTAATGCTGCTAGAGGAGATGAGTTTGAATGTTTTGATGCTGCGTGTCATTCACTCCGCCCTATGAAAAAAGTGCCTAATATAATGACCGATTCCCATGTTCTCATAGTCAAACTGAACGAAATGATTGCTAACTGACAACTGACTCAAAAATTATAGCTGCTTATTGGAAGTATTGAACAGAACAGTATTGACTGAGTATCTATTTCATTGCAGCGATGAAAGCTAGCACTCATGAACTAAAAATATATTGCAGCATTTCGCACTCAAAAACTTTCTTCAACCACAGCAAAGTCTGTTACTCTAGCACAACTGTGCAAGTTTCTCAGGTGTATGCAAGCAGCTCAGAAACGATAGCCCCTATAATTTTACCTTACGCTCTTCGTAGAACTCGTCTTTTGACATTTCAGCTCTTTATATGCGTCATAAGAGATTGAAGTGAGATTTCACAAGATATGGTGCATGACTAGACAAAAGGAAAAGGGCACGCCTACCTTCTTCGCAGTGTTTTCCCGTAATATGCTCGCTTACGCATTTGCACTGGCAGTTTTTATCGAGAACACCGTAGTGGCACCAATTATAGCACTCTGCAAGTGCACGTTTTTCAGATTTTTCGAGCAATTAGAGTTTATTTTATCACATTTAATGACTGCAAACTAATAGTTCCCGATTGCTTTTCTCGAATATCAAAGCTTCTATAAAGATCTCGATGACTGGTGACTAGTATACCTGCTTTTTTTTCAAATATTTCCACGCTTCTAGATAAAGGGTGACCTCAGTTGGACAACATCACGTTTTGGAAATTTCGGACGCAAGCTAACCTCGAGAAAAAGTTGTTGGTAGCAACGACAAGAGCAGCGACAGCAAGCAGAAACGCATGTTTAGGCCGTGAGCAGAAACTACCAAAACCAAGAAACCGCCGCTATTTATATGCGCTGTCAGCACTCAAAAACGTTTTATTTACACACGCATGATAATTTCACAAAATTTCTTTTCTCTCTAAGGTATCTCTTAACGCAGCAGATGCAACCGATAAAATCACTCATGATAAGTGCTGCAATAGTGAGTTTCACACAGTGAAACGCACGTGCGCATTCCTGATTTAGGGCAACTGATTAAGTGACACTCTGATCGCAGTGATCTTATGGGAAGGCGAACAAACTGGGATATTTCGTAACACACCGTTTCTATTCACTAGGGTTTCAGGGCACCTCTTTATTACAAGGTGTAACAATTCGGCGGTAGTGATAGCGATAATGTGCGGGACGAGTTGCTGCTAGAGATCGTTACCCACTACTCATAAGGAAGGAATCCTTTCACAGAGTGGCAAGATCTTCAAAGTCTCATTTTCTCCTTCCACCGCCAAAATGCGATGCCCCCTTTTGCATCCACTACTGGAATTTTGTTGACTACAGCCAAAACCCTCCCACCTTCAGCAGCTGTGGTGCATCATTCTTTCGCTCATCAAAAATAAGGCAGTGTAAATAATGCTACCACTATACTATCAGGGAATCTTGATCTTACGTTAGGGACTAACAATAACCCCAGTGATCAGACACTTTGATGGCACTGCTTCCGTGCAGTAAGTTTTATAAGGTTCCTCCGGAAAAGGTCTGTCATCCTTGCTCTTGAGTCAAGAGAAAGCTACGAAAAAACAAGATTTTTGGGGATTTCGAGTGACATTTTCTCAAGCGATACGTTTTTGCGCTGCAACTTGCATGATAGACCACAGAAGCATTATGAAGTTATTTCTCTCCACAGCGATTCGCATCTTCGCAATTTTTTCATCACCTCTCACAACACAGCACGTATCGTGCAAAAATCTTTTCCTAACGTGTCATCGCCGGTTGTAGACCTTCTGCAGGCCATCTAAAAAGAAAAGGTGCTTGCGTCATTCAGCACCTGAAATTTGTGTAAAAACATTTCAGCACCTGAAATTTGTTTAAAAACATTGACGTGAAGACTTGCCCAGTATGCATACCTCCCTGAATAAGTTCAACAGTGACAGTGTGTAAGCGTGATGCAACTGGCGTGAATCACTTGCACTTATCGGTGGCTCACTGACGTCTCTTTGTTCTTAAACAATAAAGCGACTGAATCGCATCCACAAATAATCATGTTTTATGATTCTCATTGTTTGCTCAATGAGCTGTCTCTTAGAGCAAGATTGCAGCTTTGCATTCAGTAGTTCAGCTAACCTTTTGAGCATCAATTCACACATAACTTTTCGAACAATTGCTGCTAGCTAGCTCATTTTGACAACTACAACACGTTCTGGCCACTACGAACTGCACAGAGTGAACGTGTGGAGTGAGTAACTATCGACTGAAGATAAATAACTGCGCAATTTCATACGGAAAGCATAATATTTTCTGTGCAATATCTCCAGCCACCATTTCTTCCAGCCAAGACTTCTGAAGTGTGTTATTTTGAGGAAAATAAGTAAGCGGTGACATCATTAGTAAACGTTTGCAATGAGTGATAGCTTCTCTTGCATTGAATAACGCATTTTGATAGACATGTACGCTTCCAAACGAAATGAAAGGTTTCAGCGGAGGGAAATGAAACCAGAAAATTGCAGGAATTAGTCGTTGGGAGCGCAGATGTCACGATTTCTTCGCCAACGAAACTGCAGATATTGGCACCAACTGAGAACGAGTATTTTTCTCGACGCATATTTTTGATGTGACATGAGTTTTCTTCGAAACAACTCCATTATGCAAGCATAATGGTTCTTGAGCTCACAGCAACACCATACAAACAAGAGTTTCGTAAACCATTACCACGAAACTCTATCATGTTTCCAGCATTTCCGTCCAAATTCTGCAACTTCACCTTGCAAACAATAGCAATTTCTTCGTGCTCATTAGGCAGCTTTATCATAAACGCTCGAATATAGAGGAAGAAACTGTCTTATGGTATCAGCTGCGCTTTGATATGTATACAGATGGACGTGTGAGATGACGAGCGCGTAGATCCTTGAAAGTGTTCCCGTAGTCCTTCTACTTGCATAATGTGAACACTCAATGCCCGTTGCATTTTATTTACACCACTGTTTCATTACCCCTTAATCGCTTCTACAAAATCCTTTCACGAGAACTTATGCTAAAGCGACAACAGTCTTCTTTTTGTCGAAAAAGTGATAAGAAGTTTGAACGGTATGAGGACAACCGCGATCAAGCAACGTACACTTCTGATGCAGAGTACACATGCATTCTATTAGCACAAATACTCGGTGAACATCAAGTTCATCTCTGTTCAATCGGCCAGCTCTCCATGGAAAGCCTCGCAGTTTTATCGTGAAAGTGGCCACAGCAAGGAAATGCAACATCTTGCACAGCAGGCCTCTCTCTCAGCAGCAACACTGAATATTGTACCGAGAAAGTGCCGTTCTAAAAGATATTTTTTTATTATTCAGTTTACCTTCAGGTGCGCGAGGAATGCTCAGAAAGTCAGAAGCAACAAAAGACGACCAAATCAGGGCCGAAGTAATGAATACGCCTGGATGGTAGATATGGATAAAAGGATAAGTGCATCAAGCATCTTTACTGGATCATGGTTGAATGTTAAGCGAACATATCGTGTGTCACTTGCAAATGAATGGAATAAGCTGATATCAGACAGGAAAATTAGCTGGTCTTCATTGTTATTTGCATGAAGTCATCGGTTATTGCTGACGGCAAAAGTTCGTGATTTAACACCAACTGTCATCTGTTATTTGAAAAGCATCTTTGGGGTCCACCTTAACGAACCCGTTAAGCAGCCATTTCAAACCGTTATCAGTTTCACCGACAATTCATTGAATCCGACAGACATTTCTTTAATTTCACTGAGACCTAAACGAATCTACTAAGCGTTGTTCTTGCTCCAAAGAAATCGCCCCCTCTAAAGTCCTCGTCAATTTGGAAGTATTTCGAAATTCGGGTTACTACTCATTTAATGCTGCAGTCTTAAGTTTCCGAAGCTGAAATTGTTTCTCTGTTGCTGTTCGTTTAGGTTCTATATCCTGAAAACTTTCCCATCACATCCATCGCTTTCCTTCCCACCTCAATGACAGACGACTAAACTGCAAAAAAGGAAAAACAGCTGGCTAAAATCAACGAAAGTTCCTTGTTAGCTGGAGTTCCCTCATGCAATGACAGCTTTTGATGAGGTTCATCATCCACTTTGCTTCGATTCAATTGAAATGATCACTCTACACTGAAGGTGATAGCATTCAGATAGCCCAAATTGACGACCCGCTATGCGAACAACGACTCATTCATCAACCGCGAGAGGCAGTTGTATTGAGCATAGCTAATCAGAAAAAATGTAATAATAGCTGTCGCTCAAACACGAAGGCAATTTCAAAGTTTCTTCATGCAAATAGCGAAAATTATCCACTTTTCGCTGCTTGAATGCACGGGATAAAAGACTTTATGGTGATAATACAAATCTCGTCTGGTAGTGGGAACGTTGCTAGCACCACGTCACGGATTTCCGGACTTTCTTAGCATGGAGTAATGCGCTATTTCTTTTATTCGAAATAAGTACCCAAAATGTTTGGAAAATGATCACTATACGCCACAAAGTTCGCTTTTGCCATCAAAAAAGTGATACCTTTAAACTCACCTTTTCACACCAACGCTTTCAAATCCCGCCTAAATTTATCGCGTCGACAGTCTATAACGATAGACGCATGGCGTTAAATTTGCGGCCAATTTGCCAAGAGTAGTGGGAAAAGTCCTCGGCGAAACATCTACTAATATGTATGAAACTCGCAAGGCACACAGTTCTGCACTTCGCACGCCCGCTAGGCTTTGCAAACTCGTGCACTTCATTTCATGTAGAAATGCTATATGTTCTTCGCTGCGAAATTCTTATTTCACCCATCAAAACGGCTGCCCTCTTGAATGATCTTCAATGTGGTTTTGAAAGTTTTCATGCTTTTATATATTTTGCTTTTTGATGACCAACGACAGCCTCTGTCCGCAGGCCGGGACGAAACTACGACCTCTCATTTACAGGCCGATTGCTCTACCGCTGAGCTATCCCCCGACGTTTTCAGTCGCCATCATTTTCTATTTTTACTAGTTCCAGTGCGCACATGATTCGACACTTCCGTGGCATCATAAGCCCATCGTCCCCGCCTGCGAACAGAGGTTTTCGGTGGCTATACAAACCAAGATATATAAAACCACCTCAGTCGGACTTATAAAGGATGCCACTTGTCTATCACGACAGAGTTTTCATGTTGCCATCGCCCTTACAGCAGCAGAGGCAACAAAAACACACCGCTGCATGCGCAAGTAGCCTCAGCAACCTAGATCTTTCGCGAAGAGAAGTAAACCGCTTGTGGGCTCCGGGAAGCTCTTGGCGCTGTCAACGTACATCATAGCGGGTTTTATGAAAAAAGCTATGGCATCGTGCCTCAATAATGAGCTCGCATCTTTCCCGTATCTTCGAAGCTTCCACCCTAAGTTGTCTGACACAAAGGTCGAGAGGGACGCTCCCGTCGGACCACACAAGAAGTTCTCGAGTATAAAAGGTTCCCCAAAAAGCTGAATAGTATGGAGAAACTGGCATGAAACAGTTTGCCGTAAACGGCTCATATCTCAGTGGGCAATCGCAAGAACGAAAATTACGTGGATCCAGTTGAAAGTGATGAAGAACCACAACAAAGATGAACAAAGGATGTTCCTTCGAGCACATATAATTGATTCTCGTCATGGACAATTCGAAAGCGCCCCCCATCAAAATGTATTAGAGCATGAACTTTGCAACCAATGCCCCAGTATGATGGGAACATCGTGCAATCACAACCTTCATGTCTCGAAAGCTATCCATTTCATTGTGCTGCTGTAGTATATGCATCGCTTTCTTTCTCAGTTTTTGCGAAGGAAAAGATGGAAACTCGCCTATTTCCTCACTGGAAATATGCAAACTTCAGTGGTCACGACAGCAAGCTTTGAGGGAAATAACACCTTCTGTACTTTCCTGTGAGTGACCAACCGTTCAAAAATACCGAAAAAATCAGCGATCTTCTGTAACATATAGAATAACACCACCCAGGAACTGCACACTATTAACCGAATAATCCGATCTTTCTTGCCGCAAAAAATGCAGATATTTTCGAGATACAAAACATACGCTGCACTGCTCACAATGTCTCATTCACGGGCTAGTTTAATTATTTCTATGATACAGACAGTGCACAGTTAATCTTCCTGAAAGGGATCTTTAACATCGTGGCACCTCACTCCATCACGACAATGCCCACTGAACAAGAAAATTCAAGAGAGTATCGCAATATCGAATAAACCGCGCCTTTCTCGGCACAGTTAGGTTCCATCAAGGGTCACACCGATTACAAACACCTTGAGGACATTAAAGTGCGTTTGAATAAAAGAGATTTGAGTCTTTTCTTATAAGAGATTAACTCATTATCTTACAAAGCAAGCAGTCTACTGAACATACGCATCTTCATACAACGCTCATCTAGACCTGGTGACATTTTCGGCGAAGGTATTACAGACACGGAATGTCCACATTAATGGAAGTATAAAATGATGACATGGATGGCAAGGAAATTTGCATCAAAACAATTCCGCACTGACAATAACCAAGACAAAGTAAGTGAGAGAAGAGGAACTGCAAACCGGTGGTCAATGCACGTGAAGCCATAAGAGCAAATGGCCACAAGATTTAAATGCGAACAGCCTTCACTGCATCACCACGATTCCGTCGACTCACTTTGAAAACGTTCCCAATTTTTGAAACTTTGTGATTCGATTGTTTGAAAAACCTCGTGTTTTACAAGCAACAACATCTTTTCGCAAGCGTGCCCTAACCGTCACCACGCAACCCCCACCCCCCCCCCCCCCCCCCCCCCCCCTCCCCCTCCTTCCTCAGATGAGGGAACTGCTAATGCCTTCTAGCAGAAGAACGAAATCTATAAGACCTTTAGGGCATGATACCGTTTGTCTGGTTCTCAACACACTGCTCAAATGACCTCCAAAGGGAGCTCTAGGCACTAAATACTTCAAAGTTGGCGGAGCTGTTCATGGCTCATCATGAACACTTTGACTCTGCATTTTTGTTTACCTACAATGACGCCAACATATTTCTGGAAGGTATTTACGTCGCCAGCTGTTGAGCTACTAACGGATTCGATGAGCTAAACAGAACTGAAAACAACATAAGAAACTGGTACAACCACAGCACACTAACAATCTTCCGTCGGATGCGCATACCAACCTCCTTGAACTTTTCCATCTAGGCTGGGTGCTTCAGCTGGCTGAAAGAATTGCGGAAGGGGGGCAGTTGAGGAGGGGAAGGGGGGAGGGGGAACACCTGATGTAGAATATTTCAAAAGCACACTTTGGTCATTTCGGGTTAGATGCATCTCGCTATTACAAGGTATGCGACAAAAACTTTCCACGGAACTGACTTTTGGTTCAACCGTTACAGATGAAGCCGAATTGTGAAAGCGAAGGCGTGAAATGGCTGCCCAATAACATATCAACAGTAGTACCACATGGCAATAAGAAAATCAAAAATGCAGTGCTGTTATTTACTGGTACTTTTAAGACATTCCACCGAAATACTGAAAAAATTTACCAATTTACAGCTGCTATCTACCAGCGTTCACGAAAACTTTTGTGGTGAAGGAAAAACCATGTAGACTCATGCTCTTTGGTAAATTGGCAGCACTGCATAAGATACATCAACCTGAGCGCATCACAAAGATACCATGGAAAACCACGATCACAGAATGCTCCCCGTCGAAATAAATTGCCAAACTCTTAGGAAACATCTACGAGGCCGTTTTCACAAAATTACGTCATCGAGATTCAATCTGAGGGTGACATTTGGATCACCAATCAACTTAACAAATCACCTCGCATAAATGTGCACAGTAATAATATTAAAGTGTGATATCACTAACTCCGTCATTCTATTAAAAATTGCTCGTTCACTCAATCTGCATATAAAGCAACAGAACGAAGATAAAGCGCACAGGATAAAAGCAGAAAATTTCGCTCAACATACAGCAAAATTAAATTTTTTTTCTAAGCCTCTAAAAATTCAAAACGAAAATCAATGCTAATGCTGAGACAGGGTGGAGGAAGCCGCAGATGGGAGTGGGGAGAGGAATGGAGAGAAGAATGAGAGGAAGGTTGAGGAAGACAACGAATATCGACACCAGCATATACACGCGCAAATATAAACGAAAATTAGGATGAAGAGGTGTTAATCATTTGAGCAGATCCACTAAATTATCTAATCAGTAAAACAGCAAGCCAGCGTGTGCTGGCTTGCTTAAGAGACTATTACACATACTTCAAGGAACTGCAACACATATCTTATATGGGTTTCTCAGGCAACTTACATACATGCAAATCGCTGTACAAGCGAATATGATGACTTGAAACTGTAAATAATACTCGTTTCATCCTATGCAAAAATGAGTGATAAAATATGAATGACTGCAAGGAATTAAAGCACATAGCGTCATGCAAACGGTTATACAACAGAAACTGTCCAAGACTACAAACGAGAAAAGATTGGAAGACAAGTGCGTATACAGTTCTCTCATCGGTTCCATTATGCCATACATTCACTGACAGCCATGCTTAGATCATACAACAACAATACGCCACGTTGAGAAACCCATGCAAGACATTCTCGCCGAATTCATCTGCAAACTTCTAAAACTAATGTAATATGGGTTTATATCTTATTTCCTCTCACATTTCATATTAAGATTATCTATGAGTTAGACAGCGGCCACGCTGCTGTGTTGTAGGAGTGGAGCACTTGTTCTCAAAATTTCATTCCTGCCTCAATTTCAAGACGATACGCGTGCCTTTACGCCAAGACGGCTCAGCAGCATCAGCAGTGCCGCGCGTTATGTTTATGATGGGCACTACCTTGCATTGTTTTTGAGGTATTCTCGTCTTCTGCCAATCAAATCAGCTACATAGACTGCGCAAAACGCGCTCTTCAACATAAAACGCACGTCGATATGAAAAGAATGCAAAAGCTCAAGGAAAGCGGAATAAGAAACAATATGGAGGTGACTTCCATGCTTCGAACATAAAAGCCTCTTCGGGCAAATACAAGCTTTCGACGATTTTGGGAAAGGGATTATGGAGGCTAATTACATACCATCCTAAGCTTCAGAGCACGCAATAAATGCCGTTTGCAGTTATTATGGACGATTAGGAAGAAACGTCACTGCTAGCGTGAAAAGCTTGTGTAAAAATCCGAGAGCACGCAGCGCACTGATCAGTAACAAGCGTGTGGTGTAGGGCCAAACATATCAACTCGCTGATTCAATTCCTCGTTTGTTGAAGCATTCACTCAGTGTGCCCAAAAACATCGGGAGGATGAAGGCTCGTTAACTTGCCCGGTATCGCCTCCGAAAGAACACAAGTAGACATACAAGACATCGCTTACGCTTCATGAACATAGATGAGGGGTAAGCTATAGGGGAATGAACTCCCAAAGACAAATCCTCCTTCTTCAATTTGGAGATAGGGGACTCCTTTGAGAATGAAAGCCTACTCAATCTCACCTCGCAAAGCAACTTGCAAGCAACGGCAGACTCCACCTCCATCTTAACGATGCGGGATTTGGTGGAAATGGAATGTTGCTCTAATTCGTCGATTAGTTTGACATGAAGGAGTTCATGCAAAAGACAAACGAAGAAAATCAATACGATGCCCCCCCCCCCCCAAAAAAAAAGTGGAAATTACACTCTGGTTCAAAAAACTGGGGGAACAACACGTTGATGGAATAAGGTAGGGAGGTTGGAGAGGGGAATGTCTGTTCATTGGACAGTGGTATCGATCTGTATGATCGCAGACTCAGTGCCGCCTCCTTGCTTGTTTTTGTACGCCTGTAGTGCATTGAATGCTGCGACCTCCTTTCGCTCCTTCTTTTGATTGCGCCTTTCGAACTCACGACTGAAAGTTTTCCACCTCAGTGGAAAGTTATGCTATCACAACACAGCACAATCTAACATAGTAACTGTCTGTGGTCATTTGCGACTGCAGTCCACTTAAATGCACTGCACAGCAGCATTCAACTGCTTGAGTTCATCTTCACTTCTGTCACAAGCCAATTTTAATTTTTCATAACATCTACCTGCGACCGACGATATTAATCGGCCAGTTAGCAGACAAATCTGCATATCCACACTCACGTTCCGTTACATGTCACTTCTCAGACGCTCTTTCCAGTAGTCTCAGGAGGGCTCATATTCACCGCCAAAACTTTTTCAAAAGCAGAATTTCTCCACTCTAAATCCATTTCCACTCCACCTTTCTTGATCGAGCTTCTCAATGCAGCATAAGTGTTTCATTTGCAACAGCCCACTTATGCACTTATGCATAAGCCTTGTCTGCCCATATGAGCATATATCCTTTGGCTCTCTCGAAAACCCACAAAATGTGACTTCCATCACATCGCTTCTCTTTTGAAACACACCTTACTAAGCAGTTCGGCGGCTTTCTTGCTTTCCATAGCGGATTTCTCTAGGTCTCAACATGTTCTACTCAGCATGTTGAACCACTGCTCTCCTTCATTTTAATTCATTATTTTGCATTTCTACTACTATTCCTTTCTCTGCAAACAGCAGGTGACGAAATGAAATTGTGGATTCATACCGGTGGTCGATGATTCTGGTGATGATCGTATTGGTAGTCATATCACTACCGGAATCAATCAACTTGTAAATACCCAGCTCCTTCGCCACTCTAAACGGATCTGGTTCTCCAGGCAGCTCATGACTGGCTATTCTTGACCCATTTGCAACCACCTGAAATGAAAAGCCGACCATTGCAAAATAAACGCAAAGGTATATATGTACTGTCAACCAAATAACCAGCCTATTGCCCACTTTTCAACGCACCGACAAATTGTTCATCTATCCGGTTGCTCATCACAACGTCCCACACAACCACACACAATCTTTACTCATGACATAAGCCAGCATAAAGTGCGATATGCAACTCTCTCCCGTGCACTTCTATGGCAGTAATGAAGTGAACAGCAAAAAGAGAAAGCTGCGTTGGGGAAAAAAACTGATGAACCAGACTCATAATGAAAACTGATGTGCCTGGAAGAACGATATTTCATGATTTGTTAACACAACTGCTTAAGAAGACCAAGGCTATCGATGCGTAATTTCCCCACCACCTTCGAACACAATTCCTCCAACCTGAGTTGCAACCTATAAACGGTTAGTCGTTTTATAGTTTGGAAATGTCATCCTATTTTACCGCTTTACATAAGGGTATATTGGAAAAGCGTTAAACGTTTCTTAGTTTTAAAAACGATATTGCTGTAGAAGCAGCGTGAGCTATTCTACAAACTTGTTAAGATCGTAAACGATAATAAACTCGTTTAAACCACTTCCGATAATTTTCTCTTTATTGAGACATTGAGCTTAACTTGCACACTTCTTTGACGGATGACAATTTTGTGCAACGAATAGAAGTATGGAATTTACTGGAAAGTGAGGTAGCCGCTCTAAGTTGGCATTTTCTATGACAAATCAGCATTTACCGCGAGCGCTGAACTCTCTAGACGCGATTCAGTCTACTGAATAGAGAAACAGCAAACCAGCAGAAAGATGATCAGATGCTCATCACAGCGTACTGTAAGTTTTCCTAAACTGAATCACATTTATGTTCCATCCGTTCAATCGGTTACGTCAGCGCAGCTTGTATCTTTGAAGGCTTGGCGCAACTTGAGATATGCCCAACTACCAATTAAAGAATGCAGCTGCTCCTTTGGAAGTATCCACAAAATCAACGCAACAGCGATGATTCCAGCATGAAGTGGGAGATGAGAGATCCTGACGACGATACCACAGCAACAGGAGCAAGAAACAATCACATCTGGAGTTTCTAAGCGCGGACTTTATGAAAGGAATCTCGAACGTCAAAAATTCAAAAAAGTTGGTCTCGCATTCGACGAAGAAACAGGTAGTACAGTTGGCTCATTGATTCTAGGCGTGGAACTGCCCCCGTTATCTTAGCTACGACTATACATACACAAGTCTCGTGGTGGGCCTGTTAGTTGAACCAGAAGGAAATGAGGCAGCAGAAACAATGCGTCTTGGGTCAACGTTGGTGTGAGGAGGCTATCCAAAACGACGACTGAAAAATGATTTCGTTTTCTGTCATGATTTTCAAGTAGGATCCAAGGTGCACGAGCAGCAGAAGAAAAAAAAAATGAGGGACTGATCAACCTGAACATCGAATCTCTCGATTAGTTCTTTTGTTATTGTATAAGGCGCACCAATAACCACCTCCGAAACGGGCTGTAAATAAAACTGCCGCTATAATTTGCACTACGAGATATCGCCGAGAACAATGTGCAAAGAACACCTCTGACCACAGAACAAGCTTTATCTAGTTCTTATTTCATTGTTCAAGCGATGCTTCATGCAAAAAAAAGACTAGAAGTGGGTACTAGGCTTCTGCCCGCAGTTTTTATCGGAGCTGTTTAGAAGTAGCAGCCGTTGAAGAATATTCAATGTGTTTCTATTCGTCAATGAAAAAAAAAAACATCGCTAAAACATGAAACTGATGTCGCAAAGCTAAACCCGGGAAAATACGCAATTAACTTTCACGTCACAACCGAATCTCCCTTATCCGCAGAGCCTACATATTATGCAAACAGGTATTTTTGATTACTGTAGCTACATATTTATAAAGGAAATACGCGAAAAAACTCACCGGCAGTCTCAGAAGGCAGTTATTCTTTCGGTATACCAAATCAAAAACAACAGCTTTAATTTTAAAGCTATGGCATCGAATATGCGTAAATGGCATTAAGTTTATGAAGTTTTTATTTAATCGCCACTAGAACGTTCGAACGATGTGGAATGTTGAAACGATATGCACTATCCTTCAGCCTTTTAGCGTAACCGGCATTCCATACCTCTTTAGGAAGCGCACTCAAAAAAAAAAAAAAAAAACTGAAGCTACTTAGCAAATTTGAACTTCATTACCTTGTATGCGAGCACGCTTAGGACTCGTTCGTGCAACGACATTATTGGGTGATTTTCACCTTTATAAGCATTAACAACCTGAAAACCGCACCAAAAATACAGTGCTGCGAATGACATACAGCCACCACATACAACTTCCATTTCTTTGCAGAAAGACAGCCATTATTTCTTCACTTTTATGGCTATAACAACTCAAGATACTATGCAAACACCTCGAAATTCTATCCAAACACCCGTTAACAGTCCCTTCTCGCAACCCTCTGATTAAAACGATTCTCGTAAGAAGCGAAGCTAACTGAAGTGCGTCGCAATTTCTTTGGAAAAAAAGATGATGCGTCAGAGCGAAGGATGAGAAAATAACAGAATTGCATTTCGCAGGGAGTGACTTCGGAGCGATGAAAGGTGCGCAGTAACTTAGGGTGGAGTTTGAAAAGATCTTTATAATCCCAATGACGAGAATTTCTGAAAGAAAAACTTTTCCGTTCCAAATTGGCTAGTTAACAGTCTAGCATCGGCATATCGCTATCGGAACGCAAAAGGTATATGCATACCTGATCCGAGTGTATGCCAACAATAAGATAGTCGCCAAGTTTGCGCGCCTCCTCTAGAAAGCACAGATGACCGATATGGAAAAGATCGAACGCTCCGCATACGTAAACAACCACATCTCCTTTCGATGGAATGCGACCCTCGGCAAACTGCATTATCGTGTGAGTGGTCGGCAGAAATCGCGAGACCCGCGTCCATGGTGAGACTGCCTTTCTGTCCTAAGAAAACTGGTAGCTGAACATTATATGCTACAAATATGGTTGTTTTTTATACAATGCGGCAACGGCTAATGAGGAAGACAGATCACTTGCACAACGTCTTGACTGGAAGTGGTACAAAAAAGGTGCGGAGAAGGGTCGAAGGTGCCAAGCAATGACTTGTACTAAGCACCAGGGGCGGCATAACCCTCACGACGTCCAACAAACCGGCGCATCCTTCTCAGTTTGCATCGAAAGGAATGGAGGTTCGTAAACAAAAGACGAACACACCAGCTTAATTGCGGAAGGAAATCATCAACGCAGCGGCATGAAAAAGCTAGCGCTAGCAACAACAACTGAGAAATCCCTCGGTGCCCGTTGTGTGATGGCAATGATAACTGCTGTTTGGATAAGTACCGCTCTACCATGGACCAGCCAACCCTTTTGAACCCCACGAGAAAATTCCTTTCAACAACGGCCCACAGAGACAAAAGGTGAAAAAACGCTTTAAAAGTTCTTTTTCATTTTTTCAAAAATTCGATAATGCATGCGGATGCCGCAAAAGGGTAAGTTTTGTTGAACCGAGACATGAAGTTATGTTCAAGACGCGGAAAAGAAAACACGAACAGTACTGAGAGAACGGGCACGCTCCTTGTTTTCGACAGTCATTTCATCGGTCAGTGAGTGATGACATTTCGTCAAGAGAAGCATCCTTCCGACAAGATCCTGAATGTGGAGACAGTCCAAGCAATAGGTTACATAAATCAATATTTTAAAAGACCAGCGCTTCTTTTCAGGTACGCACTAGCAATTCTCATTCGAAGTGAACATCAGAAAACACCTCGGCTTTGTTTTGCACTTAATAACCATTATGAACATAGAGCGAACGAAGTCTGAGAAACATCTCATGAAATCAGCTGTTTCTTAATAAGCTCACGAATTGGAACCAAATATCACCTCATGAAGGAAGTTACATCCGGTTGGCACAACTTCCAAAAAGTTGCGTCGTTTTCCTCAACCGTCCAACTTCACTACTCTCCAATAACTAAGCCAATAAAAGTACACACAAACAAATCACCGTAGTCGAGACGCCCGCCGTTCTTTGGCATTCTTTATATCTGCCACATCTTTTCACTTCGGCGTATGTGTCAACTCCATCCGCTGTTAACGTGATATCATCTGCAAATTTTTAGCCGATCTTCGATGTGATAAAACGAAGAGAGTGCTCGTGACACAACGAAACCTTTCTTCACGATTACCTATGTTCTCTACCGATTAGGTTGACATCGATGACCAGGCCTACATACCACTGCCACAGTCTAAAATTTCTATGCACATCTACTGCGCACACAGCCGTATGTGTTCAATGCTTTGAATAAAACTTCCTCCACTATTCCAACTTCCCAAAAATCTCAAGTCGTTTTATTGAAGAAAGCTGATATCTGCTACAATTTTGACACGCTGAAGTGACAGCAAAAAATGTTGGAAAAGTTATAAAAGAGAGGAGGGGAGGGGAAAAAGGGGTACTTATAACATTCTAAAAGTTTGTGGGAAAAACGCGGAATGACTGAGGTTAAAAATCACTGTTTTACAGGATATATACAGTGTAAACAATCGGTAGTGCATGAAAGCAATCGTTACAGGTAAAGCTACCAAAATCAGATCCACCACTACGAAACTGTAAAAACGAATTCTGACAAAAAACCCTCCAAGTCACTTTTGAATCCCCAGGACCAATTTCCTACCACACCTCTTAAATCACGGAAAAGGTTTTCTGTTCTAAGCATGCTCAGCCTGAGGGATTCTCAGACATCACATACGGGAGTTTTCTATGAACTGTTAGAAAACCATTTAATACCATATCATGGCGCAATTCGAACTTGCAACCGCAATCATTCTTTGGTTAACTTTTTTTCTGCTGTTGTTTGTTTTCAGTTTTCTTTTTTCTTTTAATTTTTTTTTTTTTGGTTTTTCGTGCAAAAAAAAATTTTTGGTTTTTTCACTCACCAATAAACCATCGGAAATTAAACGTTCACTTAATGCTTCAGAAATCTATGCCTACTTCCACTGAAACAAGTGATCCACTTTGCTTCCATCCCCCAGCCAATGTAAGCAGAGCAAAGTCAGCGAAAATGACACCATTACAACGTCAGGAAAATTATTGAAGACCGCTACTGCATTGACATCTGTAAATGCTCGCCGGCAAGAACGACGACCGAAATCGAACATTCTTCCTGCAGTTTCGACGGAAGTTAGGATATGTTTAAAAAACACTTCAGGTGCTAACGCTGCTTTTTTCTGAAGACCAGGCTTCACCTTTCAAGAAAGACCACAGGAAATGACTGGATGAGAAAAGCATTGAATCGAAACAACCGAAAGAGATGTGAAGAGGCATTTATTCTTAATGAATATTTAGTTGATTAAAATGAAATTGCTTCCAGCATGTGTTCCATGACATTTAAGATAGAAAGATAAACCACTTCAAAAGTTAACAACGGAACTTCACAAGACTTCAGTGGAAGAACAACAGGTGATAATTAAGCAAAGGAGCGAGTACGACAAGAAATCATTACCTCCATGCACACAAAAATCGCAGTTGTGTTTATCGAGGGTTGCAACAGTGGTTACGTATGGTGCTCCTTCGACCACCTGAAAACATCACCTTTTAAGAATTAAAGAACCGTAACCCAATTTTACTCCCATAGCGCTCTTTTCCATCCAGCTTTAAAAAAGCTGTTCCAGAAAAGGAGGAAGAGATTAAGGCTACAAGCAAAGACGCGTGCGACAGTGCTGGCACGGTAGGCGCTTTTGGGATCCCGGTCATTCGACCAATAAATTGTACGAATCACTGATAAACACTTAAATGAGTGCGATAATTCATCTGTTTCCACAACACGCCCAAATCTTCTATGGAAGAATGGCTTCTTTGTAACCAACAAGGCGTGAAATGGAAATGCGACCTGGCTGAAAATGCGTGCGAGCCTTTCGGCATTTTTAAATGCTCATTACTTCCATCGAAGTTGATAGATCAAAATACACGTTCGCAGACAAGGTCATCTGATTGCCCGCATTATACAGTCCTAGCTTCCGTAATTTCCGAGTTGGAACCACGAGAGAGACAAATACATAGGCAAATGTGCAAGCACAAGACAACCACAACGTGCTTTGTGGATGTAAATTTTCGGAGGGAAATAATTATGAACTGACCGCCAGCAGTGCTTATTTCCGTGCCTATCCTCCATGAATCACTTTATTTCTAAACTACATTCTGTTTAGAAAGACAAGAATGCTGCTAAGGCAGTGCCTTTATAGAAGCGATCTTGGGCAAGACAAAAAAGAGATGGACGACGTACAGAAGCTTACGACTTTAGCAACTTAACGAAGGAAAAAAATAAATGCCTGAACGCCAAAAACAAAAATGAGTGCTTTCTTTCACTCGTATCCATATCGCTTAACTATTTAAGAGATCATGTACTAGCGTATCGAACAACTTTCCCCTCCCTCTCCGCCGTACTTGAAAAATGAGGCTTGTTCCACGTCTAGGAAATATATGGTAATTTTTAGGCAGATATATAAATTTTTTTCGTCGTGTATTCCACTAATTTTTTCAACTGCCAATCCTCCCTCTCTACCTGTGGAAATCAATAAATTATACAGGAAACAGTTCTGAAAAAATAGAATGGTTTAGTTGGATGTGCTAACGCAAGGCGTCAAATCACTGATGAAGTTGGAATGAAGACAAAAAGCAAAATTCACTGAAGAAGGATTTTCTAAAATACTATATATATATACATACATATATATATA
>JAARMF010000063.1:0-33424 GCA_022844705.1 Toxascaris leonina
TTTGCGGAATATTTTACTCTGCTGTCACGTTTTTCACGTAATTGCGGGCTTGATTTACAGTGAGCCACTTGAGAACGAGCTCAACGTACGAATTCCGCGTGCTCGCGCGTTCCGCCGATGGCGGCTGCTCGTTGCCGTCGCCGGTATCAGATGTTGTGCAGCTACGACCGTCGACGAAAAGTGGTGCCGTGCATGGTGTCCCATCAAAGCCGTTGCCTCCGGAGTATGTTGACTTCGAGGGTGGCGATCGAGTTACGTTGTGCTGGTTCCCAGCAGCCAGCTCCCTGCCAATTGAGGTAAGGATACTCGTCGTCTACAGTGAACTATTGGCTTTCTTCAACGGTTTGTTTAGTAGCGGGAGGAGCGATGAATCCACAATCAGCATGCTTTGCACTTTGGAGACAGTAAGACTGAACAGATCGCCGATTTTCGCCAAGGATGGTAGTTTGGAATTGCTGAGCATCGAATAGACCGATAATATTTCGTTTAAGGCAATTGAGTAAATGCGACTGCGTGATGGGTTTCATTCATCATCTATGAGGCTGTTTCCGTTTCATAATGCAATGCTGCGAGCCAGTGATTTGTGCATGACATGACTTTCAAATGAAATGTTCATTCTGAACGCTGCACTAAGTTCGGTGAAGTTTGTCGTGGAATTGGATAAAAGTAACTTAGTTTTGCTTAAGGATCAATTTTGATTTTGCATTCTTTCATTTTGCACTTCTTAGTTGGGTTTATCTACTCACTGTGCTTTATATAAATCTCTGGAATTTTCCTCATCTAGCACAGTTTCATTTGCAATTGGTATACCGGATCTGGTGTGTCGGATTCAACATAGTATGGATTTGAACCTCATATAATTTGAAAAAGAGCAGTGCAGTTATTTTTTGTGTGATGCTATCGTGAAAGAGATGCGTAGAAAGTGCAAGAGGAGTTTTCCTTTGAGATATTAAGTATTCCTTCAAACATAGTCAGAATTGTTGCTATGCGGTAAACAGAATGTTGGCAATGCGTGTTTGTGTGCATGTGCTGCACTGCAAGTCGCATTGCTTAACGAGGTTTGAAACGTTTCCAGAGGATAAATGAGACGGGCAGTGCACTGCGTGTTGCAAGTTTAATATTCTTAAATATAAAACTTTTTATGTGCAATGAGCATGGCCGCAAATGGAAACCACACCAGCGGAAATTACAGCTGTGTAATGTGATAGCAGCTATTTATCTACAATACGGTTTCGTATGGTGTAAACTGATATCGCAACTGCTTGGCTGACAAAAATTCCGACCGTGAGCTGTTCTATATAAAAGCGAAGACTAAACGCCACTTTGCTTTTGTTGTTATAAGCTTCATTTCATTATTGAGCAGAAGGTTCCCTGCTGTTCATAAATGAGCTATCAATAAATGTTCCCTGCTCACAAGATTTGTGACTGTTGATAACATTTGCAATGGCTGCCAAGCACCACTCATTGCCTTCACTTCTGAAAATGCCGCAATCATGCTTACTATATGTTAGTTGCTTCTGCTGACAGGTATTTGCAATGTTGATTTATTTTGGTGTATGAGAGCGGCTGTTTAAGACGTTTGCTCATAGGCAAATCAACATTAATATAATGATGCTTTGTGAATTCAACACGTAGTACGTTTGTTTGCAGGGATATGATGTCGAATTTCGTGACTACCAACAGGATACGGCGTGGTACAAAGTTAACGAGCTACTGATACATTCGTGCAAGATGACTGGTTAGTGTTTACATTATCAGTACTAGTATATGATCTCAGAAAGTGAGGATGGGAGGGGGAGAGAAGTGAGAAGATGATGAACGAGTGGCCTTATCGGTACGAGATGGATTTCCTCCATCGTGGGATTCCAGATCTCTGAGGTTTTCATTGGAGGAGCATCTTTAAAGGTGACACCGGAAGGTATGTGGTTCTTGCTTAGAAGAGATGTGTCAGTTGCACCCATCGATTTGTAGGCATTTAAATAAACTCAGCTGCCCAGCTCACATGATGTGTAGCATATGTAGAAGAATATTTCAGTTGGCGACCTCATCGTAGGTCATGAATACCAGTTTCGCGTAATCGCACGTAACGCACTGGGATTTTCGGAGCCGTCTGATCCTTCACCGCCAATGGTTATTGGTGCACCGTCAAGTGAGTTTGGTTCGGTATTCAATTAGCATGTTCGCGACATTCTTTGAACAGTTGTGGAAAAATCCATTTGTGTGGTGGAAAAGGAAAGCGTCGAGTGATCGAGACCTAAAAGAGTAGAAGTCCAAGCTTGGGTATGTGTTCAGTGTGAGCCCGAGGTCAGCAGAGAGAACAGTTTTCGAATCGTTCAGTTTCTCCAAGGCGTTTTCGGTTGAAGAGATGCGGAAGCCGCTTAACTGCATTAATAAAGATTTATCTGCTTTACGCATAATGTTTTCACAACGTCTTTAGTGAACTGTTTCCGCCGTGCTCTCCAACCTCTGCAAATGTCCACTAGTAATATCGAAAGAGATTTACTCGTGAATTCATGAGAAAAAACAGTTTCGAACTGCATAACGGCTTGAAACGCCAATAAAAGCAGCTGACCAGAAATTGCAGCGGGCTATTCGATTCCACTTGTAACTTTATGACCGAACACGCTTAGATGTCGGAATTATCTGCTCGATGTCACGACTTCCATGAACAGTCGAGGTGTTATGTGGATAAGTGTACATTGTTATGCGGTGCACTTGCAGAATCGTTACATTGAAACACTCCTCGTGCATATTTACAGTTGGTGCATGCTTTCAACTTACGTACACATGGTTTCAAGTGGACAGCTATTGTTCTGTATAACGATGAGCTCTTTCAGATGGCGACATGAAATACGTTGAGGCGGAGCGTTACGGAACGGTGCCATTACTGCAAGATGAGATGGTTCGTGAATCGCCGCCTTTACCAGACAGGGACGATTCGCCTCCTCCTATACATCGTACTCATCTCATGAAAGGAAAGGATGGCTGTGAGTTACTCATCTTTAGCCCGTCGTGCTCTCAGAGACTTAGTATTGCATAACATAGAAGAAAGACCAGACAGAGGGATTACGCGAAAGGAATGGATTTTTATGCGCTTTTGGTTGTTTGCTTTGTATTGACGGTAAAATGAAGTGCTTTTGTATGTGTTCTGTATGAAATTCAAGCCGTCTGTTGATGGCTTGAATTTGGCTTTGGGACCCTAGTTGTTGGGATACTCTTGCTTTAAACTATCTGTAAAAAGGACGGTCCAGAGTAAGCACAACACGCCTGGGTTCTGTTGTAACTATGGTTTATTGAGTAGAGCATAAAAAATGAACCGTCCAGCTTGGGTACAGGTCTTGTAGTAAATTGTGCATCCAGGTGGAAGTCGTTTTGGCGCATATATTAAGAGAGAACGAGGGCTTACTGAGCAGAGACAGTAGACTGTCGTACACAGCATAGCCTGTTGCAGTGCATTGGCGCGATCCAACACTGCGAGAAGTGATCGAGTATCTTGACAGCGCAGATAAAGTCGAGCAGCTCAATGCTTCCGGTTATTTGCAACATCTCACTTTCAACGACAATGCTATCAAAGAGGAAACCAGGTTGGTGTTGAGTGTTCCTGTTTGGATTTATTTTGCCAACAATAAATGCGTTCTTGAGCGTTATCGGTTGCCGTTGCAGGCAATCCTCAAACAAACGTTAACAACCGTTCAAAACCTTGCGCTAATAACACTGGAATCCTGTTAAAGGGATTTGTTATGAACTGAAAGGAGCCAAAACCTCTATTCCAAAAGATCCTTTTGTTAGAATGGACGAAAGGAGAGCGGTGGAGAAAATTCTTACCAGGTTATCCAAACTTTTGATGGCATGGATGCACACTTATTGCAATGCTCGCTTGATTCTTTCCATTTTGACTGATTTCCTTCATTGAAGTTTGAAGCGTGATTGATTGCAGGGAGTTGAAGGGTATTCCAAAGTTGGTGAAATTGCTCGGCAGCGACGTGACTGACATACAAAAGAACGCATGTGGGTGTCTGAAGAATCTTTCGTTCGGCAAGGAAAACGATAACAATAAGGTTTTCTTGCTAGCTTTTGTTTGGTTTGCTTGGATGGAGAAATGCTAAGAGGTTTTTCTGATGTGTTTTTTGAGCTAGTTGGCACGAGTGGAGCAGCTGGCTCACATCTCAGCTGCTTTTCTTGAAAAGGAACACTGTGAAAGTATGCTCGTTAACGGTTCGATTATCGTTTCGTACAGAAATCTCTGAAATCTTTATTCCTAAGACACCTACAGTGATGTGTCATGTGCAGCGACGATTTATTTGTCAGTTTTGGAGTTGAGGCCTGTGAGATTTATCCCTTCTGTATCGTCGGTTTAATGTTTCTTCACTTTCGTGCTGCGGCAGTTTGTTTTGTTGATATTATTTTTCATGAAACATTGATCGATCTCCATCATTTTATGTTGTTTTTATCAGTGGAAGGTTCTCCATACTTGCGAACGGCATTTTTTGTGTAATACCTGTTTTGTGGATCCTGATAGTGAGGAAAGAGTCAGACATTACTCTCCCATTTTATGATCGATTTCTCCGCAGATCTCTGAGCCCCGATGTTTTTTGCACTTCGCTTTTTTTTCACCAGGTGTCTGTGAAAGATTGCGTCGCATCCAGAAACCTTTTTTTTGAAGCATTTCTTCGCTTCTTTTGGAGCTCTGCCCCTTCATTATTTTTACTGGTTCGTGCACCGCTTTGTTTTTTTTTTCGGTTTCGGTACCGATTCTGAATGA
This sequence comes from Toxascaris leonina, assembly GCA_022844705.1. Lineage (NCBI taxonomy): Eukaryota > Metazoa > Nematoda > Chromadorea > Rhabditida > Ascarididae > Toxascaris > Toxascaris leonina. The sequence continues at coordinate 4,763 of JAARMF010000063.1, forward strand.
TCCTGTCTAGGCAACCTCCGCTTTCTCATTGCCATCCATTTAGTAAATAATAAAGGTGGGAGAAGATTGTTCACATATGGGGTCGAGGCACTGCTCTTATTCATCAGGACGAGATTCATTTTGTGAACTTCCATTCGTCTGGCGAGAACTTCCTTTATACACAAGTGTTATAATAATAATTAAAATTGTTGTGCTGTGCGTCAGTTATGTAAGGTGGGTTTTTTTCATGACCAGTTAAGATTTATTGGCTTATATTGGATGAATGGTGAGCCAGTGAGAATTGCACATTGAAAGGTGAATGTCAGAGGCAGAATTGCAATGAGAGTTTCCAAAGTAATGCAGCTTTAAATAGCGCTTTTTGCAGAGAGCGATAAGAGCGGCGGGGGGAATAACTGCGTTGACTGCGTTGCTTCGTCATACACCCGATGCGCATGTCCGAGAGGAAGCTACTGCGGCACTGTGGAATTTGTCCAGTTGCGATGTTAGCTGTTTCATTGTTCGCCTTTTTTGTTCATTTGTTTCACTCGATGGGGCATGCTGGCAAAAAAATGTCCTTCAAGAAGGCGGTTAATGTTGCTCGAAGTAAGCTAGCTTGCAATCAGAGGTGCAACACTTTATGGAACGTTTGTTATCATTAGTTGTGTATTGAAGCGCTGTTTCAAATACTGTCGCACCCTTTAAATTGCCTCAGGCATGCTGTTTAACATTTGTGGCATTTTCTGAAGCCAGACTCTATGCTTCTACAACGACACCTTGTTGCTTCACAAGGACAGTGGTAAAAATATGCGGAGTGAACTCACTCAAACAAAGGTTGATAATCTTAGTCAACCTCTGAGTTATTGACACGAATATTGTGCGGTTGACAATAGGTGACACGTAGCTGCATGCAGTTGTTCGGTGAGGTAAGGATGATGCCTAATTCGTAATCAATGTTGCATTTCGCGAAAATAGCTTGGTTTGCCGAAAAATGTTGAGCACGTCTACAGTATTGTAGCGTGTTTTTCTTGCATTTATGAATTCGGTCGTCCCTCGATGTATTTTAGCATGTTGCAGAGCACTTGACGTTAGCCGGAGCATTTGTTCTGTACTATGCAATTTCCTTATTTAAGTGCGTGTTGTGATCGTTAGAATATGCGATTACAGGACTTGAAACCGTTGATATTGGAGCAGTGTTCGGATGCAATTGTACAGCGTGTGGTTGTCCCTTGGTCGGGAATCGACCAGCCAGCTGATTCAGAATCAACTCGATCCAACTCCAACGTCTTCCGAAATGGCACTGGAGTACTCAGGTTTTCTGTGATTCCAACTTTTATTCAACGTTTCTATCGCGATTTCAAACAGATTTATATATTATGGGAATGCGTATTGTGCGCTGAATGGGTAGATTGATATACTGTATGGCGGTAAATCCTCATTATTGACGTCGATTTGCCATTTGATCGTTAATGAGATTACATTTTCTCTTGCGCATTTTTGAAGACTCGAATTTGTAAGTGGCTTATGAGGTAACTGTCTAGCAGAATCGATGAACGTCTCAAGGACTGAATATTCACTGTCAGCGTGTGTGCGCAGCGCTGGGAACTCGATATATATATAGTGGTCGTGCTTCTCTGCGCTTTATTAAACTTCTGTACGCGTGCACCAGGTCAATTTTCATCCGCGACAACGAAGTTGTTGGATTAGTAGGCGGTTTTTTTACCACTGTCTGAAGTTGTCACATACCGTCCACATATTTTTGCATTCGTAAATTTTTGATAAGTTCTTCATTTTAATGGTTGGGATGGAGAGGTTGGGCGATCTGTCTGATCTGATGAGAAGGTATTCTGAATGTTGAACATCTTTTTGTGTTCGCGAAGGGCAGTGTTATCAGCAACCGTTTGGTGCTAAGCAATAGTGGCATGCAAATTCAGAGAAATATTTTTAGAAACGTATCTGCGGCTTCGGTGGTTGCGCGTAAAACGCTTCGAGCTTGTCCGAGACTGGTCGATAGCTTGGTGCATTACCTGACTCGCGCTGTTCTCAGCAATCAAGTCGATGCACGTGCAGTTGAAAATGTCGTCTGCATTCTAAGGAATCTTAGCTACAGGTATTTCATTCTTCTCTACATGTATTTTTTGAGCAGTGCGAAATTGTGTAGCAAAGAATGCGAACTGCAGTATTAAACGCTGTGCCGGGTGTGAACATGATGAGTTTTTGCGTAAAGGGCAAGTTTATGTCACAGTTCTTTGATTGGCGTTGATACATATTCTCGTCCGATGATTGTGGCTTCTATGCGTTTTTTTTGTGTTGACCATGGTGATGATGGAATTAGTCAGATGCATGAGACTTCAAAAAGGCTGCAAACAAGGTTCCCTCATGAATTCTAAAACATATTGATTTCAAAGCTTTTGGAAAGAGCAAAAATTTCTGTGCAAATGCAGCTTATAATTTTAGCTTCTTTTTGATGATTTTAAAAGAGAGGACGTTGGTTCTTTGAGTCGAAACTTTCGGTATATGAATAGTGTTTACGAACCGAGTTCATTGCTTTTCTGTTGAAAACAAGGGTTAAAGTAGACGCGAAATCGAAATGATGTCTGCCGTGAAGTGTCGATGTTGGTTGCAGTATTTCTGTTTAAGAATCCAGGAGGTGGAAGATCCGAATTACGACCCACGGGCGACTTCAGAATCCACAGATAGTGCGGCTCGAGAAAGAAGCCGTTCGGCACCTTCTGGTAGTCCAAAAACCAAGAAGAAGGATTCGAAAAAAAAGAAGAAGGCTATCAGCGAGCAGAATGCACGCAACAATTATGCGGCTTCTTATCCAACGGTTAATTAAAATTTCGTATGCGAGCTTAAATTCCCCAGTGGAGCGTATTATTTATGTATGGTCCATTTCGTGGATTTTCATAAGAAGGAATTTGTCCTGTGGTTCTTATTTGGTGACCGGAAGATGAGAATGAATATGAGGGGGGAAGAAGCAAAGGGGTTGGCACATGATCGCGCTTTTCACAGTTGCGATGAATACGCCAACATCCAAAAGAGCATCCAAAGGAATGCAATGGTAGGTGCTGTGCATTTCATGCAACAAACCAATCGCAAAGACCCTCAACAAAAATTTGCTTTTGCTCACTGCTTAACCAGTTGTGAGGCAGATTAAAAGAAATTCGTAAAGGAGGTAATCGATGAGAACGAATTTAAGTTCAGAGGTTAATCGGGAGTATATTCGTCATCACGATTTGTGTAGTTCGGGAGCTGCAGGACGAATAGGCATATATGTACATGATTCCGAACCGGCGAGGTGTCGCCATATTGGGAACCTGGAAAGTATGCAAAAACGTATATGCTTTTTGCTTACTGGAAGGGCTCGCTGGGTGCTGATGAGTGCCGTAGTAGAACGGAGAATAAGACAATATCTATGCTGTTGGTAGTTGCGTGGCAGTTTTTGAGCTTGATGTTCTTGAAACACTAAACGGCTGTGTCATCGTTGTAGGGTGCCGAACTATTATGGCAACCGGAGGTGGTGAAGCTTTACCTTCGACTGCTGCAAGAATCGTCCAATTCAGACACTCTCGAGGTGAATTCCCATTCTTTCAGTGATATTTTTTCTGCAGTTTCACAGTGGTCTCAATAGCGGTTCCTTTCACATCTTTTTGATATTTCTGCAGTTTTTTTTGTTGCTACACATGCCGTTATTGTACTTTCATTTGCTTTTATTGGTATTTTCACTGAAAGATTGTTTGTATACCGATCAACCTCGTTTGCGTTCACACTGTAGGACATCTGTAGAACAGTCAAGGAGCTCACTGGGGATTTTTAATGTGCTTTTTGTTGCTATTTTGTAAGCGCCGCTTATTGAAGGCATCGGCGGGTGCGATTCAGAATTTGGCGGCATGTGAGTTCGAGCCGTCAGTTGCCGTACGTGCATGTGTGCGTACCGAGAAGGGACTTCCCGTGCTTGTTGAGTTGCTGCGTCTCAATGATGACAAGGTGGTTTGTGCTGTGACTATGGCGCTCAGAAATCTTGCTCTGGATCAGGTTCGTTTGAATTGCTTCTATTCATTTTTTTGTTTGTACAAAGACTACACAGAGCTAATGCCTACTTTTAAGTGGTACATTTCTCGTCCCTTGAAAATTTCAAAGGCATCTTGTTTCAGCTTACTCATTCTCTTAAAGTTATGTTCTCCAAGAATTGTTTGACTGTTTCTTGCCAGTTCTTGAAAAGTATAAGAGTTGCTTTATTTTCAGCGCAATCGTGAGCTAATTGGGAAGTATGCAATGAAAGATCTGGTGTCCAAGTTACCACGCCCGGATCAGCGAGCGCGCGATGCCAGTGTCGGGGATGCAACGATTGGTGCCGTTCTTGGCATCCTCTTTGAAACCGTCAAGCATTCGGCCGATTTCACGAGGTCGGCATTTGTGCGTGTACAGTATATGACGCACGTAAATACTGAATTAGACGTTCCATGTATGTCGACCTCATTTTGGCGTCCATATGTTAATTTGATATGAAAAGACTTATTATCACAAACATTGCATCTTAATGTCTTACACGTACTTTCTTTGCTGTTAGTATGGACCGCAGCGTCATTTTTGGAACATTATGTCTCTTGCCAATGAAACTAGTTCACTTGGCTTCACCTAGACGGGGTAATTCGCGCGTGATAAGCCAGACCGTTCCATTCCACGGCATTTTAAGTAACTCAGGTTCATTATGCAAAGAGATAACTAACACTTGTTCGCATCTAGCTCCTGCAAGCATGTTTGTCAGCATTTTTTACTATCTGACCATCTAAGGCGTTGAAGAACGTTATGGAACAAGAAATTCTCAAACGCGGTTGCAACTTCCCCATTATTTCTTGAGAGATAATGAATTTTTTATATCTTGAGCCATATCACCAGTTTTTAAGCCGCTTTCGAAGCGGAATGTTGCTTGAGGAAAGCTGTCTCCGAAAGTTATTCATTTTTTAGAAGGAAAGGCGATAGCGCGCTTTCTCGCGGTCCGCGAAAGTTGATGTGATCGCGTGACTAACCTGTCAGTATCTCTGCACGATGCTCGATCGTGTCCACTCTCAAGCTTTACTGCATGCTATTTCGGACGTAATGTCAAACTAGCTAATCATCCCGAATTTCCGGTGTAACACAGCTGTCTCTTGCGGCTTCATCTAAGCACACTGTGATTGCGATGACAGCTTTTCTGCTTGTTACAGGAATGTTCACGAGTGTGGTGGAACGGAGAGGTTGCGGTATCTGGCACGCTCGCATCCCATGTATAGCGCTCGTATATGTAAATATGCTTCGCAGGTATGCTTTTTGGAGTTGCTTCTATTTTGCTTGGCATTGATGAGGTTCTTTAGCGTTCACTGCTGCATATTGCGAGTCTTTCGTCAATGTCTTGATTTCGTTGTTCGGAAGTGTACACTGATGCCTGCAACTGTTCGTAAGAATATTCCATGGCAGTGTTTCATTCAAAATTTGAGAGAAGTGAACCTTTATTTAATAGGGGAATGCACGCTTATTAGATTTAGGCAAAGGTCTCGAGGTGCGTGCAATTTTGATGACCAGATGAAATACGTACGCTAAAATTGCTATACGTGACAAACATGCGGAAGGAAAAGACGTTTCAAGTCTTCTTTAGCTGTATTGTTTTCCACTTTCCTACTGGGAATTCCGTGCTCGCTTCAGGTGCTATACGTGATGTGGCAACATAAAGAATTGCACGATGGGTTCAAACGCAGCGGTTTGAAAGAGTCGGACTTCTATTCGGGTACGGCATCACGTGCACGCGATTCGACAACTCTCGCACGGCCCATCTCGTCACAGGGCGCTGAACGGCCTGCCAATCTAAGAAGTGAGAACCTAGATGATTCGGGAAGTGGAAGCGGAACCGGCAGATATGGTGCTATGGGTAGCACGTGTTCGGTAACTTTTTTTATCGTTTTTTCGCGTGATCTTGTCAGCGACGTAAGCTGACTGTGATGCATCTGTTGCAGGTGGGACGTATCGGAATTTTATATTGGAGATCAATTATTTAATGCGCCTAGATGCAAGTTTGCAGTCTTTTGAGGTGGTAACAGGTGGTTGACGTATTTAGCAAATTGCGCTATGTGTCTGTGCTTGCGGATGAGGGGTATAGGTTTTTCCTGGGAGCGCAGTGGAAGGACGATTGGTTAACACGAAAGGGCTGATAGAGGGAGGAAAGTACGTTGAACAAAGATTGTTTGCGTGGGGTTCACAAGGATTCATTTTTCAGGTTAGTGGGACAGTGAACGCCGATTATGCGCGTTCAACATATAGCGAACGATCTGCGTCAAGGAATCTAACCCCTCAGTATCAGCCTCCATCTTCGCATTTTCCAACTCCGTATCAGCAGGTACAGAAATAAATTTCGCCTACCATTATCTAAATTGCGTTTTTTCGAAACGCTGTTGAAATTTTTAGGGCTTTTGAACCGAATGTTTTGCGTGACGGCGGAAAAAGCGCACTTCTCGAAGCTATTGGTTGCCCAAAAAGTACTGCTAGTTACTGTTTAGATTGACGGAACAGTTTTGTTTTTCGACTTCTGTATATGATGTAGTGAAACATATTCCCTCCTCTCCCCCTTCCCCCAGCCCCCTCCCTCCTCTCTGTTGACACGTTTATGTGCGCTGTAGTGGGTCAGCGCTTTGTATGGTCGTCGGTAGCAATAATGAAATAATTGCACAGTGTGCGTCAAAAGATCAGCTTGTTTGCAGGTCGACGAGCCGCTTTACGCATCAGTTCACAAGCGGAATGGCCACCGAGGCTCGACCGGTGGAGACAGTTGGGTATGAAAGCGCAATCCCACTCTCTTACGCGCTCAGTGTCGTCACTCAGGATGTCGTAGAGATTGCTTGCAAATTGGATCACTGGCCAGCTATGCAACCGTGGGTGGGAAGGGTTACGTGAGAACAAGACTGATAACCTGAAAACATGATAAATGATTATGAGAGACGGACTTTCCGAGCAGCAACAATTATTTTTGCGGAGTTTGTAGCCAGGTGCGTCTGATTGCTTGAGAATCTCCGCAGCACAAGCATGTCTCTAACCATCTCTTACATGGTGATGCGTCACTGATATTTAGAAAGAGCGAATGATATTGGGTTAGCAGCTGGCATCATGCAAAATTTGCCTACAGATCGCTTCACTACTTAATTATCAGATTCTTGTTCAGCTTACTTCACTGCCGCTCACGCGGCGTTGCGTTCCACTTAGCCTGGATCGCTTCCGATGAGACCATCTAGCCTTCAAGTGCTTCTTGTCCTCTCATTTCTAATTCATTTGGTTGGAAGGAAGCGACTTTTTCAGTTTAACTTGTTGGTTGCTTTCATTCCGGCTCCAGAACATCTAATGAGCTTTACTGTACATAACATAAACTCATGTAAACCCCGTAGTTGGAAAGTTTGTCAATGAAGTGTTCTGCGTTCGCAGCGCCTTAATAAAGCAAAGTGCTATGGTAGTATGTTACAAATTTACATTCCTTCACTACTGTTTTTGTGTTTTTTCCTTTATGTTCTTGTTGTTCAGTTTGTTGAAGAGGGTGACGTCGGGGGAAAAGGAAAATGGCTCAAGTACGGCACAGGTGATTTTGAAACTAATCATTCGTGATATTCTTGTGAAAGGCTGTTTGGTTTCCACTAGGGGGGAACGCAGGTCTCCATCATTCCCAAATCTGCGGCAGTTTGATATAATAATGTCACCGAGACCCCTTCATTTTTTTTGGCTTCCGAAAAGAATTTCTTCAAAGAGTGATGTTGAGCATACTTATTGGTGAGATGTGCGCGTTACTGGGTGTCTTTCATGTTTCATTTCGGTTGTGCACCTTCTTCCGTTGTTGATCAGTGTTTTCGAAGACAACTGCGATTGTGTTTTGTCGGTTGTTTTCCCACTGCTGTTTCGGTTCACTAAAGGGAATGATTCCGTTTAGCGACGTATTGTGTGCTAGCGAACAAATACTTCCATTGTTATAATGTTATTGTTTTGTGGGCTTGAGCGAAACTGGACTCGTCGAGCTGTGCCTGCACTCTTGTTTTGGTTTGCAGGCAGAGTTGCTTGAAAAATCCCAAGCAGCGCTTTGTGTGTACACATCCGGTTGCCGGGTTACTCAATTCGCGCTGCAGCAATGCTTGAGATGGTCGCAAAAGCAGTATTGGGTCTTCGCGCCTTAAATTTCCGATTTCTGCTTGCATGATCGAAAAATTTCTGGTCCCTTATGCATAGGTCGTTGTTTTTATTACACGGTTTTGGCCTCGGTTTAATCGATCTAACACGGCTTTTCGCAAACATAGCTTTTTGCATAGGGTTCCCCCTTTTGCTCGTGAGTTGCGAACCCTGGTTTTGTTTGTGAATTTTTCTATCAGTTGTGATTGAAGGCTGGGATATTTTTGAAAGCGCTTCAAACTTGAAAACTACTTGTCATATCAAAAGTGAACATCTGAAAACGACTAAATGTGAGTCGTTTTCGTTAGGAAATTCCTTGGCGCTTGAGTTTTCGAGAGGCGCATTTTGTCTTTGCTTATGCATATCTCATCTGCATTTATTGCGCTCGTTGCTGTTATGTTGGACGCATCCTTGATTTAATTTTATTGCTTCCGACGGCGCGAAAGATAGTGCACCTCGTCACTCATGCAGAATGTAGCTATTATTCTTTAGCAGCGGAGATATCAACTCAGTAAGCCGTTGCACTACGCTGTTGCGACAACATTTTGTTTTCCTTGGGAAGGTAATGTGATGATTGTTCGCTGAAATATAAGCGAAGAAGTAGATTAGATAAAATTTAAAAAACTTCTTGGTGTGTTTTTGCTAAATTTTGACAGCCGGAAATGGTAGAAATATTGCTGTAGCAGTGCCACTTGACACCTAACGGGCCATCTCATGCGTTTTAGTCCTCAGCGCTTCCAATGTAAATCTACCCACTGCAGCTGGCTGCTTGTGTCCAGTCGAGTTTACGGTAGTTCCGCTGCGTGTTTGGTTTCAAAGTTATGATTTGGTTCAAAGTGCATGCTGTATCTACTATACCTATGTTCTTTATATAAGAATTGCAGATAAATGTTAGTTTCACGCTCGTTGGTGGCGTTTTCTCGCGTAGGATGTGCTGTTGCGTTCCATCGTGGGTGGTCCTCTCCAAGAAAGTGTAACGTTGCGTCGGGGAAAACGCAGCCGAATTGCGGTAAATTCGAGAGGACTTCGTCGTAAAACGCGCCGCATTATGTTTATCATTTTCCGCTTCGAGCAACGTATTTTTATTGGGTCCGAGCCATCTTACGGGACCTAATTGTTCCAGACCACCAAGGAGGTGCGAGGAGTTCGGAATCACTGCATTTGCGGTTTTTGCGCGCTTAAGTTGCAACTGAACCGTCAGAGGTGAACTTATCAGTGATGCGAGTGTTGGTGCATGGAGGAATAGATGAACGTTTGATCCTAATCAAGTGAGTGAGGCGATATTTCGAGGTTGTGGTTGCATTTGAGAGCATCGGTTTTTAAGTTGTCATTAGTTTCTTTATCTGGCCAAGAATTTACCGGTCATTTTTGTACAAGTGCTTGGCGACAACAGAGTGTTTTGAACAGGGGACATTTCTTTGAAATTCACTCGTCTTATTAGCACAATTCCGGTTCGCAAATGAATTTCATTTATTTCTCAACTTCGGGGGATTCCTAACTGAGTTTAATTTGCTTATGCGCATTTTTCATGCATTTCCTGCTCGCATGTTTATGTGAGTAAATGAATGTTGTTTTTTGCCGAAGTTTAATCCATTCTAAGAACTCATACTTTGGTGCTCTATTGCCTGAAAAGGATGGCGTAGATCTGTTTTTCCTGTGATGCTTAATAGTGGACCGACCTCACTGCGGCACCCATCTCCTTTCAGATCACCTACCAGCTGCAGGTGTATGAGCTATGCAACTCAGCCTTTTCGGAAATCGCATATCGAGCCGAATTTTTCTATCTGTCTTTTCGAAATTATCAGTTTCATCCTCATCGGATTCAACATATCGTCATCAGAGCGACAAGATGTATCATCATCTTCGACGCCTGAGCTGCTCATTGCAGTTATCTCTTTACGATCCATGTTCCTTCTTTCAACGCGCAATACTCCGTGCTCATTTTCAAAACTACACATTATGTTTGCTTCTGAGTCAATTATCACTGTATTTCGGCAAGTCATCGGTGCCTGCACCGCCAAAGGATCTCTGGATAGCCTTTTTCAGTCCCCTGTGCATCACGATATCCGTGTCACTTCTTCAAACCCAGAAATGCATTCTTCCGGAATCCATTTCCAACGCAGTGAATCGTTGCAGCAATAAATAAATCTTTGATACATCTTCAACTCCGGAGGTCAACAGCAACGGACGGTCGAATCGACGTTTTTGTTTCTGCTACAGTCTTTTCCATTTCTTCCACCCTCCGAAAGCGGACAAAAGGCTCACTCAGGAACTTGGGAGGACGAGTAGTGGGTTCAGCATAGCCGAGGAGTCTTAAAAATCGTGGAAGAACATGCTCAAAGGTGTCGTTTTTTGCAGTGTCTTGAGGTTCTAATTCTCAAGTGTTGTTGGCGGCCCACTTAACTGTGCAGACCGTTTCTGATCGCTGAGTGCTTTCATCAGTTCAGCAAGCTCACCTTCATATTGTACTCTCAGATATACTATAGTAGTTAGCCTATCAATTTGAACTTGTCACACCTTACAGCTTCGTTGAATCACTTCGTAACTTCCACACTAAGTAAGATAGGCCACAATATTTATCTTGTTTCTGCAGTTTGAGGGTCGGTAATTTCAAACAACAATGATGTTAGGGGTACCAGATACTAAAAAAAAGAAAAAGAATACGCTCAAGAAATAATAAATTCCATTTGTTGCAACTTCGTTTATCCTTTATACATCTGCAGTTGTGAAAGATCTGATTTTTTTTTATAGAATATCACCATTAAATCCCATCTCTAGAAGAAGAATTCATCTGCTCGCAAGATAATCCACCTAAATCTCCCATAAAGAATGAAGCCATAGAAATTTGAAAGACGAGAGACAGAATTGCCTCTTCAAAAATGGAGCCACAAGAAAACCCAGCCTGAAATATAATACATTTGCTCATTTTTATTGACCTTGTTGAACATTGGGATAAAAAATCCATCTTCAGGCTTTCAAATGGAGAGTTGGTCCTATATAGCAAATGACAGTGTCACTTCGAGATCAAACGGTCAAACTTGAACATTAACACTTTTACGAGTTTTTTCAGATGAGGTTCATTTTAAAAATGCAATGAAAAAATGATGTAATGTACTTGCAAGTTCGGCACAATGCTGTTTCTACCACCTTCCTAGAGTTGCGCTTTACTGTACCTATACTGTAGCTGCGAATTTTAATGTGATACAGTGCTGTACTATACCTAATATAAGTACAAGTGCATTACAAAATGTAGAATGCCATTTGGTACAATGGCATCATTAATTCTAAGCGAGTGGTCTATGTTATGGTAATTTTTCTGGTCGCTGAAGCGAAGCTTGCGAACTTGTTATTTGGTATTTTGACATCTGTATATGCATCAGCTGCGCGAACAGCAATGGATGGGAACAAACTCAGCTGTTCCAATGCTCACTGCTCAGCCGTATATTAAAGAAGTTTTTTCCACCCCACTCTGTCTCATCCACATTTCCTTTTTTTGTTCACACTTGCGCACATCTTTTAGCCACGGAGCTTTGACAAACCTCATTGCTAGCGCGTCTGCGATTAAAGCGGCAGAAGCGAAGTCAGGACACTTTCGGATAGAAGACAGCGTAGTCCGTGTTTGAGGTCTCAAATACTCCGAGACGACTTTGCTCCATTCCTGATGATCGAATGAGGGATTAAAGCCTTGTTCCGAAAGTGTTAGCCGGTAATGTGTTGCGGATGATTTCAACTATTGCGTAGCTATAAAGAATGCGTAACTCAATCGTTGGAAAGTGTAAACGCACTGCATGAACAAATAAGAAATTCTGATGCACAAATGTAGGACATGAAGATTTTCAGGGGGAAGGCAACAAAATACATGGTAAAGATGAATCCAACCGTCTCAAAATGTTTGGCTGTGACCTTAACTATTCCAACTTAAAAAGCGTTTGCTTTCCCAAGAAGGGCTCATGAAAATCAGTTTCAAATAGCTAGTGCTTTTATACAAAGCATACAGATATGGAATGTTATGCTTGTTTGTACATATTTCATGACTTGATTACATATTTGCATACATCTGGGCGTTTTTCGGTTGTTTTCTTATTGATTCAGCCGAATATTTTCTTAAGCGAATGTTCTGCTTTGATGCAGAGCGAGTTTGGAGTATTTCTTTGCTCGTTAGTTCCACGCACAAAAGAGACTGTAATTCTGAAGTACATAGATGCAGTCGAGCGAAGGAAATTATGCCCGTGATTACGTCCTTGTCATCGCTGGAAATTTGACAGAGTCAGAATCTTTGTGGTGAATGAAAACGCTCTAAAATGATTATGCAAAAATCTGACTTAAACTTTATTAAAATGCTCAATTTTCTAGTGACAGAAATAGTCGCAAATGACCGAACTGCTCCAATAGGCAGGTCCAAATTTCGATTCTATTAGCAAATCCATGGTCAATCCTCGTACTGGTATTGTAGTTACAAACAAACTGCTTAGCTTGAAGGTTCGTCTGAAGTGGGTAATTCACCCATTGAAGCAAGCAAATAAAATCATTCGAGGACGTGGTCTTCATCGCAACAGAATGGCCATTCAGATTTGAGTGGAAGCTATTGTTCAAGGCCGAGATGAAGGAATACCGAGCACTTTGTCTTCTAGAATAACTGCTTCCTAATAATGCTGCAAATGATTACATACTTGTTTTCCACTCATAGACTGCTTACACCTTATGCATCTGTCATCTGCAACCATAAGCAGAATCGGCAGCTGCTTGGATCATTGCCTCGCCGTCACTGAATTCTAGCATCAAATATCGCGCGACACTTTCCTGTTGAACCACCTACAAACATGATCTTGATGATTTAGATGAGGTGTTGCTCAGAGGTCATTACGTCATCCATGTAATGGTTTTCTACGTTTCGTAAAATGACGTGAACTCTTATATCCTCGAAAAGGGTCGCCGTATTGTGAGAGCGACAAATGGGGAAAACGAAAGGCGGACCTTTTTCAATGACGTACAATTCTTGCTATAAATCAGACAGTTTGGGACTGCCGAGTGCTGAAAAAATGAAACACTTCACGAGAAGAAATGAATAAAATGGTGTTGCTGGCCAAATAGGAAATGAAAAGTTCACCCATCGAGTTTGAGTATTGTGCACTCTAATATCAACATTCCCACTACGTATTCGGCGAATGCACATATTCCAAGTTCCGATTTTTTTTTCATAAATCTTATTGAGTTTGTTTGGTAGACTTATGTTTCATGCAGTGATGTTACAACTCTCTTTTTGTGAGAGAATGAAATTTTGATAGCTTTACCTAGTAGTCATTGAATCACATAGTCTACTTGTTTAAAGGCACGATATAAGATCGCACCAGTATTCGAGGTGTAACACAGCCTCACACTTTGATGACCCTTTCGTGAGGGAATTTCCCAGCAGAGACGATGCACTTCTTTTCCAAACGTCAACTGAATAATTTTTTGCGGCTTCGAGCACCGGTTTCGAGGTGAACGTTCATTGCTTCAAACCTGCTGCAGTCTAACGGCGTCAACTCTCATTTCACCATTGCTCTATGATCGTGGAACCTCCTTTTAACTTCTTCTGTCCCCTCGTGCCTCATATTTCCCATCGTTTTTGCTGTTTGCTTTCTCCATTGCTTAAACTCCATCGCTTTCGCACAAAATTAATATAGTTCTTTTCACGGCCAGTGTTGACGTCTATTCACCATAAAGTAATGCATAAAAAAGTTTCGAACCAACGACCAGTGTTGACATCTGCCGATTGAATAACATAGCATTATTAAATGAATAGTACACTAAATGACATGAAATAGAATGACTGATGAGCTGTGCATGAAATATAACCTTAGGTAGAAATAATTTTGATGTATCGTGGCGAAATGCAGTCTAAAGTTGGAGAAGTGGAATGCAATTGACTTCATTTAAACGGAATGAACTTTATCGCTTTCATCTATGGTTCACTTCGCTACTAATCTGTGCACACATTTCTTCTTTCTTCGTTCGCTGAGACACATTTGAAGGTCTACTAGAAAAAAGCTGCATCATATTTAATAAGTTTTAGCCGAGTTTTAGGCAAATAAGTTTCAGGCGAATTCTCTGCCGAGTCAGAAATTGGTCGCGAAAAATAGTTTTTATGAGGCAGTTTTAATTTGAACGTCAGTGATCATATGTGAGCCCGATGCGTAGGGCTCGAGAAGAAAAAACTTTGCAATATACGCTGGAGTCGTCCGTGCGCTGTCATTAGAAAACAAGGTGTTGAACTGTCAATCATTTTCATTGTGGGTAGTTCAGATCTGAATCAGCCGGCAAGGCAATTGAAAACCTGGTGTCTTTTTTTCGCGTAATAGGATGAAGCGGTACTCAGAGCAAAGCGTGAAGGAAAACGCTTCAAAGGACATGAGTGGAATGACGCGTAACCTGCGTTTGATTTTCGCCTCACTCCTTTAGCTTAGTACTAGGTGAGCTTCGTCACTCACCTGTTGTTTTGGAAGCGGTCGAAATATTCCTGTTTCTTAACCTTTCCCTGAATCACTTTACCGTTCCATCTAACCCGTGTAACTACATTCTCACGTTTGTACCCGTCATGTTTGGTTTCTGTAGCTAATCTTGGCGCTTATCTTTAAAAGATAAACTCGTGGTCCACAGGCAATGAGCGGAAATACGGCTTTGGTGTCTTAGTTCCCATATCAGCTTGGGATGCCGCCCCAACGGTGGTTCGTAGCTGTCTTAGGCCGTGAGCGTAGGTACATTCATCGTATATCAAGCATACTTGCTATACGATGTTGTACGGTGTGGGCCTTCCCTTCGCCGACATTTGCAAGTGGACATTTATTTTTTATCGCCTATGTTGTTTTGAGAATACCCTTGAAATATTTTTTATACTCAGTAATCTCCGTTTCTCCTGTCTAATCACCTGAAAATAATTCGCGCTTTAGACTGGGAACGAATCATTTGTTAGCTTGGAGGCGATTTACCTGCTAGCCCAAGGACAAGTTTTTTTTGGCCTGAGAGCTAATGAAACGGCTGGTTACTTTCGAGGCAAATTTGAATATAGCTCAACTTTCCGTTATGTCGCACATTTGTAAGCAGTGACGCTGTAGGCGCATATTTGCTTCAGAGTCACAAGCCATCTGTTTGCTTTGATACTTCTAGTAAGCATTCATCTACATGTTTCTTTGTCGATGTGTTTTGCTTTGGCTGTGAATCATTTTGCCTTAGCAGTAGGATTGCCACTTCGAATTCAAGACAATTCTTGCAGGTCTAGTGAAGCTTTCTTGCCACATGATTAGCATATTAAATGCCGGTAGCGATGAAGTTGTCTTCTCCAGTCCAAGGAAATCGAACCTCTTCAACAATGGCAAGGTAACCTCCAAGAATTCATTGCAATAATTCTCTTTCTTTTGGCACTCATTAGAAAGTAATGCTTTAGTTAGGAGTTATCAAATTACGTCATCTAGCTGATGATTCATTGCGAATATTATCGCAGTGAGTGGTGATGAATTCACGGCTTGGACGGGTAGCTGAAGATACCGATGCTAACAAGCTTGCTTTATTAGCTAGTGCCAAAAGTCGCTGTTCTGATTCAGTAACAGGCAGCTTTTAAACAAGTCAATCTTCGCGCAACCTTCATTGAACACTAGGGTAGCAGTCGCAATTCGTAGTGCAGTCCTGGACTGGGCTCACAACCGGAATATTTTTTCTTCTAACAGTCCTCATATCACTTGCTCGTTAGCTGCTATCTGTGGAGAGGAAGAGGAGAGGTGGGAGAGGAGCAAGGGTGGAAGTGGGTTCATATACGATATGCTTCGCTAAGTTCATGCTCCGCTTATCTAATAACGAGCCAACCTGAGAAGAGTAGATCTCATGAGTTTTGCCTCAGAAACAGTGCATGCAACGCTACCAGACGCTGCTGTTGCAGGGCTTCTGCAGAAATTTCATGACAATGCACCGACTGTCCAAGTCGTTTTATAAAGTAACGTTTAGTAATTGAAAGGAAATCATTCTGCAGTGATAGCGAGATGGGAAAGAGAATGTATGATTTGGCTTTTAATGTCTGGAAGTGAGGTTTCTCCCTTCTTTCAGTTAATGAGAAGTCATTCAGTAAGCTACCTGTCGGATGGTCGTGTTTTCATTGATGGTCATCCAAAGGCGTATATTTCTCCGGCAACGATGTGGGGAGAAGTCATCAAACGGTCCACTTCAACCGCGAAAATCGACGAAGCATTGAGAGAAGGAGGTGTGTCTGTGCCTAAATAGTTTGTTTCAACTTTATTATTTGTAGAAAGAATCTAGTTACTAATTTCCCACAATGATGGACGCATAAAAACGTCGTAGGAAAGGGAAAGGTGGGGTGGGGGGGAGGGGGGGGGGGGGGGGAGGGAGATTAGTAAGTGCAGTCTTGAAGCCAGGGAGGGAAGCCTTCAGTAGTTGTTTCATCAAACATTCGCTATTCTGTGCTAGAAGTCTTTTCTGCATTTCATGCGAGATATTTTCGTCACCAGGACCGCCTCCTCCCTCCTTTCGCACAGTTTGGGTTTTTTGTGATAGTTGTTTGCTTCACGAATGCCGTGAACTTAAGCTATGCGTCCCCTCTTTTTGCCGAAATTTTCAAACTTCACCACTCTTAACCTTTGCCACATTTATACTCTGTCCTGCAAACGCTTTTTATTGTGATAAGTGTGAACACTTTCGCTCACTCACTTCAGTGACAATTCAATTTGGTAAGCGCGTGCAACGCACTAGTGTTTTTCGCCGACCTTCCAACGTGATAAAAAGGCTTTCGTAGAATCATTAGAAACGAAAGTGCTTGTTTCTCACAAAAATACATTGAAAAAGTGGTGCTAACCTGGGTGCTGCGGTGCCATAAAACTGGATAAGCAATAAACGTTTGATGGAAAATAGTGGTGAGGACAGATTTCGGTAAAATTACTTTCGGTGGTTTATCTTTATAAATGCGTTGTTAGTCGCGTGTAAAGTTTGCCCGGGCACTAGGTCATTGCGGGAAATGATGGGGATGGAGGTGGAGGAGGAAACCAAAAGGTATCGACTTTCGACTCGAAATTGGTCGCAAACCGTGTAAATACAAATAAAACTCCACTCGCAGCAATGATCAGAAATGATAAACGCTTGCAGTATCGCAATGCGTTTTGGTGGTCATAAAGTTCTAGCACAGGAAAGCAATAAAAGTAGAGTCATATCAAAGCAAAAACTTTCCAAAAACATTCGTTTCTGTTGAACAACGAATGCATGAGCCAGAGCAGAAATTTGAATTGATGTGATCTGCATTCGATTGTTGTGATCCACGTTATATGCGGACAGAGATTTATGATAAGAAGAAAGGGAGGACCGCTGCACTACCTCTTCCTCGATAATCACCTCCCTCCACTCCGTCCAAGTATTTCCTCTGTTGCCTTCCTGGGCTCTTCATCTAGGCAAACTAGCGCCTTCCTGCCTGCCGTTCGTCATCAGTGTTGTAGATCTTTCATGGGACACTCCAGTTTCTCTGTCCATTTTAACACACTGTTGACAGAATCAATGATCGAGGAGATCGACTAGCCCGGGAAAACGATGCTCACTCTATTGTTGTTGATGGGGTACGTTTTCAGTTTTCATAACATTCTATCATCATGCTGCTTCTATTGCTACTTGGACTTTCCAAGCCCTAATTCCGAGGATCTAATGTTATAGCAGAGGAAGAAGCAGCTGAAGGAGAACACCCACCTGTCATCACGGAAGAGGAGGAAGGCTCAACGACACCGACGAAGTTGCTCAAACACCACGGGCTCCATTTGTGTCGTCATCCGGTGAAGTTGGGGGAGATGATTAAAGGTCATCCACACAGACAACGAAGCGGTTCAGCTTGAATCCGAGTTTCTTCTGCCATCGGTATCGATCATGTGATGTCGAATCCTATAAGGAATCACTATTCAGAGATAGTGCAAAGCATGGGGCATCGGGGCAGCGCTTTCATCATGCTAACAGTGTTATCGTACTGCGGTTACGTGTATATACATGACTTCTCATTTTTCCGGATGCACATTTCGAAGCATTCGATACTTTTTTACAGGTTATATTTCCTGTGTCTAAGAAAACATGTTTTCTACGAACTTCAAACCAAAATGCAATTGTCTTTTGGAATACTACTTTCTAGGACATTACATTGTCTCCATTTGAATCGCAAACGAGCAGAACTGATAAATAAAACAGATGCTGATATTTCGTAAAAGCAATTTAGCGATTACCCGTACTTATGAGATGATCGTGCCCATCTGTGCCCATTTCAATGGATCTGGTTATAATCTTTGATCTGTGAGTTTTGATGCATTTCCATAGTTGTTTCACTTCTTTTTCCCCTTCGTTGTGGAACATGCAGATCTCTTTCTTGTAAATAAAGCGCACTTTATGCCGATACAGTGAAAAAATCTATTTGCTCCTCTCCATTCCTTTCTTGCTATTCCACTGTTAAATAATAAACATCTTCCTCTAACGGTCAATCATTAATTGCGTTTCTAGTGATGTTCTGCGCAATTCGTTTATGTACATGAATAAATAAGTCCACTGATTTTAAAAATTTGTTTGTACAAAATAAAAACGGTCGATATCGATAGCAAACGATAGTGAGGCAACGTCTTGACTGAATGAGAAACTCCATCAGCCGACAAAAATCCGCTTGCGATCCAGTGATATGTTCATCCGGCGTTGTGCTGGCAAGCGGGTACGTACATGAATGCTCTTTCATCTAGGACTTCTTATTTTTGTTCAGTTGAAATCAATCGTGCAATGAAACAGACAGTTGAACATTAAATTCGTGCTCTTGAGAACTATAACGTCATGTTGTTGTCGTTGCTTCATAGTCTTCGTTTGACTGCAAATTCCGTGCTCTTGAGAACTATAACATTTTGTCTTTAGAGTGCAGCTAAATACCTATGCGGAATGCGCTCTCCCCGTGACAATACTTCCTATAATCGCTGATTCAGAAATTTGGTAGACAATGAAGTTAATGCAACTCATCCCTTTCTTAAGTAAATTTTTTTCGCCGTGCTAGCAATTTTATTGGCGCTTTCTACACGTGACAGGATGCTCATGAACAAAATTTTGAAGCAGCGCAAATGAGTATCCAGGATATTATGCAGTGCTTCATGTGTCCCGAAGATATGCAGCGTGTGTATCATATTTTGGGGTGCTTGCGAATTATGTTCTTTTCACCCACTCAGAAAAACTCAGTGAAGTATGGTACGTGCAATGGAGTTTTGAAAGCACTGCATCATAATGTGACAGATCGCCTGTTTTTCTGCTGTCACAGGTCTGAATAATATGGCAGCCTCCAAGGCAGTACTGATATCTTTCACGCATCATAGATGTAGTAATTGACGTAACGTAGTGAAACGTAAAATACCTAATGTGACGGGAAAAACTGGCAGTTTGAAGGAAGCTGATGAAGAAGAGTTCAGCGTTTCGCATTAGTCTTTCTTAGAAGTGCATCGGAATACCTCTGCCATTTTTCATTGTGCAATAGAAAACAGTACCGCGTCTAAGAATGCGGTATTTGCGGAGTAGTAGTTTTGAATTGACCATATAGTCGATCACAACAGTGATATATACCTCCTCCGTTGGTACTTTCAGTTGGCTTGTAATCGTGACGAAGAAGTTTCGAAGGTGGTGTACGGTAATTACTTATTGCGCTTGCGAATAGTTCAGTGATATTATCGTGTCGTGTTGATTTTGTCGTGAAGTTGCTTGACTTAACATTGTGTTATAATTGCGCTCCGCAAAGTAGTAGTAATTTGCTTTGATGATGCAATTCTAAAGAAATTACTCGCGAAAAGTCAATTTGTTTCTGAAAGTGCGCCAAACTGAAAATCTTTCTCTTCTTCACTTATTTGACAATTTTTGCGATGCGTTAGCGTGTTTTCGGAAATGTTGAGAAACTACTCTCAACAAAGTTTTATTCACCCCGAATCAAATCAACTACCCTAATTTCAACAATCCGAATGACGTCATTCACCGAATTCATCCTGAAGGGGAACCAAATTGATGTACAATTTTGTGGAGCGTTGCCCTCATATACAACAAAGTTCAGACGTCGTAATTGTCTACATTGACGTATTTTACAGAACTCGTTTTTCTTCCTTTAAGCGTGCTGCGTTCATGCGAAGGCCATAAATACACTCAACAGGTCGAAGCCAAATAGGTCTTCTCGCAAATAATTGTCGACATTCATCTTCGCGAGAAGCGTTGCTCAATTTCTTGTTTCGTCTCTAACCACTCATTCCCAACTATTCACGCTTTTAACCCTCGATATGTCAAAATTTTTCTCATGCTTTCAGCTGTTTCCCAATGAATCTGCTTCACTTCGGTCATGAACTAATCTAGTGTACGCTTCAAGAATCCTTTCTGAAGCGTATACTCAGAGCTTCGGAAGGGCATACGATGTCACAGATTATGCAGTGCTATATCTTTTTTGTCTTCTGTTCTAATGCCATCATAAGATCCACACTGGTCGAACGAATAGCCAGATGAGCTTATGAATGGTCCAGTGCGAAACTGGCTAGCACACTCGCAGACTGGTAGCCCTGTAGGAGAGCATATCACGATGTATCGCAGTGGCCAAAAGATGGCAACAACGTTGATCTAAAAACAAAGTATTCCTGTTGATGATACTCTAGAGGCCTCAACGCTTCCCCGAAGCGCTTGAAGGCGCGCCAAAATAAATTCTTTAATGCATTCTGCGAAATGAATTTTTGGGGTCAGGCAAGAAATTTAGACACATGCTCCCGTGAACACGTTTATTAGCCCAGGCTACTGCAGTAAACTTTACGAGTAATTTGGTGGATTCGCTTAGCCCCGCTTCCTTTGTCTATCCCTTCTCCTCTCATCCTTATCCTGTCCTTCTTACGAATTCGTTCTTGTTGAAGTTAACATAAACTTTCGTTGTCTTATTCCAGTGGCGTTGGACTGAACTGTGAAAGATGCATGAATAAGTTGCTGTTTATGTGCCGGCCAGCTAGCTGGCTTTACCCTAGTACCAGTTTCGATCCTGTAATGAAAGGGGAGTGCACTGAAAATAACACGACCAGTTTGTCATATGAATGAACCGTGTTGCGGAAATGGGTGAGTGCACGTAGTGGCAATTCGAAGCTCCGATGAGAGTTTGACACTGCGGCAAACTGATACTGCACTATCCTTTGCAATTGTCGGTCTATTCCGGGTTGATTACCCTTAATATCCTGATTGCACGCGGAGTCAAACGAGTTTTCAATGTGCTTTCTATTTTCTTTAGCTCCTTGTTCTCAAGCAGATGATGCATTTCATTATGAGAGGCATATTACAACGTTCCGTTCGGTATCACCTCTCCACCGATGAAGGGCACAGAAAATCATTAAAAACCAGACAACCAAGAATCGTTATCGTGTCTACGAAATAATTCAACGCGCACTCACTTCACGCCTTAAATGTTAAGCATCAGTGGCTACTTCATACTACGCAATAAACGAACTGCGAGAAATATTGTCGCAGAAAATATTGACGAAGAAACTGACAGACAGGTTTCTCACAAGAAAAGTTGTGCGTGCGTAGTTATCTTTGAGAGGAAATAGGAGCGGCAGCCTTAAATTCCATACTAGTTCAGCGATGAAAGGTAGCACTAACAACAACAACTTTTGAACTCATTAAACCGCACATCACGACGTATGCATCTTCATTGTTGCACACGCCTGACTTCCAGTGTAACAATTTTCACTAGTGAACGGCAATTCATTTAAGAATGTAATCTGGCTTTTTTTGCAAGATCTGCTAATCCCTTTTCTTTTCCTGCATGATCCGCCAATTGAGCAATGTCATAATCACTTGATATAGAAGCCTACAAACCAGCTGATTGACTCTTTCACAACTAAAATTCATGTTTAACGAACACTATCACAACGTTTTTTGATGATTTGATTGACCCTATTACTGTTAACACCTTACATCTTCTCATCATCCCACAAACTAACCAACAAACAGCACTTCTTTCGCTATGATCAGTATACTTCAATTGACCTTGAAGTAGTGCCAGAACTTGAGTGTTTTTGAATGCTTGTGGCGCTGTCTTTGAATTTCTTCTGCCTTTCTTGTTCTAACTGCAATGTTGCACTGTGAGCAACGTCGACAGCACAGCACTCCCCGAAACAATTTCGCAACGTAATTACGAACTCTTTTCGAGTGCTTTTTCTGCGATATTCTGTCAACTGTGTTCTCTCTGTTTCTCGTTCCGAAGACTGCGTTAGGGCATCGTATATNAGTGCTTTTTCTGCGATATACTGTCAACTGCGTTCTCTCTGTTTCTCGTTCGGAAGACTGCGTTAGGGCATCGTATATACCCTATTTAAATCGCATGTGGGTGCAGAACACGAGCGAAAATATTAGTTGTTTAGAGAGGACGGAAAATGGATTTGCCATCTTTTGCAGTCATGATGTTTTGAACAATAAGCAAACAAAGGAGGGATCACATTCTTGAAGCAGAAACATTCTAAAAGCAACAGCCAAGCTCACTCTCTTGCTACCCCCTCCCCCCCTCCAGCCTCGCCAAAAAAGTCTTTTGTATTTCGGTGATCATTTGCTGCTGCAGGATCTTGTGCTCTGTGGTACTCATACAGAGCGTGCTCAAGTAACTCAACAAAATAGGTTAATCTTTCCCGGAAATGATACATGACCAATAACATATCTCTGTGTTATTCTATACCGCGACTTAGTGTCCTTTGTTTTCCCAAAGAGGCGTTCTGTGCAGTCGTTCTTCCTCTCGACGTCGGCAACCTAATTTGAGCGAAGTGCATTACTTGATGTCTCATTCCATCAACATGGGAAGATGAGAACCTGAATCGACATGTAGCAAGTCTGAATGCCAACAAATGGACATAAAGAGAAACAATCGATTTAATTCAACTGGTTTTTGCGTTCTCTCTATCAGCTGTACTCGTCCATCGTAAGGGCAGTTCGTTCCCCGCTTTGCTGCCTGAAGTCGACAAATTGCCGAAAGAGAGCATTTAGTTTATTTAGTACACTGGCATTTAATTTTATGAGAAATATCTTTGGTTTTTGTTCATATCGAGCTCATTTGCTTTAGGCTGCTAGTGTGATTTATGAATAATGGAAGTGTTTCGATTTGCATTTCGGTTGCCACCTTTAAAAATTGAGCAGCTATATTTTGATCAGATCAATAAATAAACTGTGCTGATGCCATTTTAGGTGCGATGTGATGATTGTGTACAGGAAATGTTAAGGTCTATGAGTATAATTACTTGCTAGATGTGGCAATATTTTCTTAATGTGTATGGTTTGCAAAAATTTAACGAAAGATTAATTCGCGATGGAGAAAAATCGATCGCTAAATTACATCGCTCTATCGTGACCATAATTTTGCAGCATTTTCCAGTGAAGCAATGATTGGAATGCTAAACTGTGGTGGTGAAAACACCGCTGATTTCTACGCGAGTCCACGGCAGTCATCTCTTTATAAAAAAGGACGAGTAGGTTTTTCATTTAGCGCACAGCTTTCTTGCAAATTTGTACAATGCGATGAGTGAGCCCGACTACAGTATGCGAGGACGAATTAACATCCCATCGCAAAATGCAGTCATTCTACAGTAGTGGGGAGTTGATAAGCATCAGTGGCCGAAAATCGCTCTCTTTCACCATCTGCTATAAACCATGATGATCAAAAATTTTCTTATCCAATCATTGTTACACCGATATATCGGATGATCAGCTTTACCTTTTGTTCAGTTTCATTTTGCATATCAAATAAAATTGCTGGCAAGTGATTTTTTCTACACGGCATGAGCTGAACTCGAGAGAAAGAAACTGCAAAGATGATTTTTGAAAACCATACAGTAACTGAAACGAATTTTTTAAAAGGCGTTATTGAGTATCGCTATCGTTTTGAATAACAGAAATGTAAGATATGTAAAACAATACACATTATATTGCATTATTCAAAAATAAAACGTGACGAAAACTTGTGGGAATTACATTGAATTCACAGGTGCGTAGTCGCAGCATAGTCGATTATTCGAGTGGCGGACGCGTGTTTGTCGATGGCGAGCCTCTCGACAAGAGTACCCCTTCGGAGATGTGGCACGAGGTTTTGAAAAAGGCGAGTGTTACGAACGCCATCGAGAGATCATTGCTTCATATAGGTAAGACTGCTTTGTGGCTTATATATAGGCAAGAGCCAATGGCTTTTCTATTTTATAACTGCTTTACTTGAATAGTGAGTTCGAAATCTGGTGGGTTAAGACATGATGAGTATTTTTTTCATGCAATTTCTTTGTTATAAATGAGACAGATTACGAAGACTTCGAAACACATGCTCATACTGCCTTGACTTCCATGCAGAGGTTGTAAATAAGAAGTGAAATTGGCCACTACAAGAAAGATCTGCCCTCATGAATGTTTGAGATTAGAAATGGGTTCGATATTTCAGAAAATGAGCCAACTGCAATATCGGATAGCGAACTCGAGACTAAGAAGGCAAACAAGAGTCGAAAAGATGATATTAGCTGCATGTGGCAGCAGATCATTTGCGACGTTCGCGACAGCACTAGCAAAAAGCAGGCCCCCATCGATGAATCGCAGAATCGAAAACAGTCAATTACCTCGGCAGTGGAAAGACGGGGTTCTACTTCATAAGATCATTCAAGTATGAAGTTTGCGAACTGCAGTGGTATTCTGTTAACAATTTCTGTTTTCTATCCCACTGAATGGGTACGACGAAAATTCTGGTACGATTGGAAGAAAGAGGGAAAGAAGCGAATTATCAAAGTAGTTGCTATCGGAGATGGTAGTCAGCGTTAGAAGGTTTCTCGCTTCTTTTGATAGAAGTCCCTGAAAGAGTTGGTAATGAGGGAGTGAGTAGGCAGCTCAGGAACGCACCGTTTCCGCATGAACGCTTGTGCGCCTTCATCGGACGACAAGAAACTTTTTCATAGACAGTCACTAGCTCTGATACTTGTTCGCCAACGCTAGCAGCATCCTTGTTGGCTCATTATTATGGGATTTGCCTGTTACGAGTGGTGGCATTGAGTAGCATATTATTGAGCACCTTTCTTAATGCGGAAGTTGTTTGTTTACTATTGTCAGACGCCTGAAGGCATCATCTTTCAACTGTCGGTTCAATATGCGTCTAGCAGTGGTTTTTGATCTCGATAGTTTACTTTATTAGCAAAAATTCTCCAACGCTAACAAATACTTTGTTTGATGACGTCATCAGCGACATGAATTTGCGCCATCTTTATGCATTGAGCACTGTAAAGTACTTTTCATCAAATAAAACATGAGATGGGATGAATTGCTCTCTTCTGAATTCAGTGACCAATTTTGTGATTGTTTGTTACGGTAGTTTCCTTTGCCTAAATGCACACAAAAGCTTCAATGATTGCTTAGTCCTTTCCCACGGTCTGTTCACTAGCTAGTTGCCGCTGTTCAACAATTTGAGTGAGAAATCATTCAGAACCAGGATCGGCACAAGTGTAAAGCTACAACCGAAAAACTGTAAGAAAGTGGAGGAAAGGGAGAGGGGAAGATGTATTAAGAAAAGGCAACGAATGAGCGAAAACATGGAAAGAATGGGAAAGAATGAAGCGAAAGGTTTTATGAGAAACAGATGGATGCCTCTTAACTTTAGAGTAATGAATGAGTTAAGTACTACGAAAAGTGAACCCAACAAATTTTATCAAAAAAAAACAGCATTACCCACACATTTTAATAAATCCTTTTTTTCCTTCATCGATAATTTTTAATTTCCCACTAACCACTTTCTGCTGCTCATTGATTCGTCACTTTGTTGTATGCCAATTTTGCGATGACGCAATAAGGCCAGCTTGGCTGTAACTGTTCATAATTGTACATTTCTATGCTAATTGTGTTCTATTAATCGTTTCGCCCACTCGACCACCGCATCGAAAAAATTTAAGACTAATGAACACAAAAGAAACTGCAGCCTCATTATCGTAAGATGTGTGAAATGCCTTGCAAATAATGAGTTATTGTGTGCTGTACAGTGCACTCTCTTAGAGTTGCATGTCTATTGTAATAGGCCATATTATTAATCTCCCATGGAACCGATAAATTCATTTTCAGTTCAGTTCGAATTGCTGATATTGCAATATTTCCATTTTTTTGAATCTTTTGCAATTTGAATTGCAATAGCGCATTATGCCCCACATCTGCAATGTCTGTTCATACGCATATACACATTTCAGTTCGACATATTCACTTCACTACTTCAAAATCAACGATGGCATCTGAACTGTAGTCCAAACCTTCCAAACCTCAGCTTACTTAGAAAATTTTCCAGGCAGCTGGCTGAATGAGGATGACCGACGTACTAAATTGCCCATAAACTTTTCTGTATGATTCCTCATCCTGTTTGGCGATATTTTTAGCAACCAAGGTTTTTAATCTGCTAAACGTATTAAGTGTCACTTTGGAGACTAGTTCATGACACTTTGCGCATAACACTTCATGGTAACTCACCTTGATTCTTTTCATTCAGGACAGTTGGGCATTTGCAACGATGTTGAAAAACCATTATTATTCGAACTTCCCACCATTATTCGAACTGATCGGTTCAGGAACCGCGTTATTGCTGATTGTTCAAAGCGGATCTTTCTTAGCAGCCCGGAGAGAATCAGGCAACGGATGTGATGCATAGTCGAAACACGACCACGTTTCGATAGTGTCAGCTCCATCAAGAGGCGAAGCTGTGTTCGGCGAAAGTACCGAGAATATTGTGTACTCGTCAATTAGATCGGCTTTTAGAGATGCTGCGAATGATGCGACGAGGTGAAACAAGATTTCTGCTTGCTTCGCAGTGTTGTCCCTTCTCTATTGTTATAAACAATAAACATCTCTTTCAAGTTACCTGCTCACAGAAGAGTGTTCGGCAATGCGGACATCTTGTGCTATATAATCGCTGCAGCCTTCTTCATCATCCACTATCGTACTCATTCTAGTAGAGAATTTCAATCGAGCGATTTAGAATAAATTTATGAGGAGTGCTATCAAAAAGCCCTAAGTTGTGTTCAGCCATAAAACAAACGTATTATCAGTAGTAGAATCGATTAACCACGCAAGGGTAGCACTGCCACAAACAAAATTACAACGATTTCTTTCATAAGGCGTCGTATTCGGCAAAAAACTTGTGGTTGTGAAGTTTGTTGGTGGTTTCACTACTTCAAGTTGGAATAGTAGAAGGTAGTAAAGGCTCGTGATATAAATATAGGCTAATATTGAAAGCGAGGTAATGCGACAAGTATATTATCGCACATCTTTTATGGAACCAGAGGCGTCTTCATGAGTATTGCTGTGAAAAAAAAGGTATATTATCGTTGTAGCGTATCAAGTGTTCAAATTCGCACACAAAATTCGGAGCAGTTTGGTTTTTTCGACAACTTCTTTGACGAACGCATGTGTACAGCAGCAAATTTACATATATTTAGCAGTTAGTGCTCATTGTCGAAAGTGAACTTCCCGTTCTTGAGAGTGTTAGTGATAAGAAAAGCATTAAACAAGGCTTGTATCTAAAAAAGGAAAAAAAACAGCAACATTTGTCGCTTAAGACAACCGTAAACACCAATTTTTGCGCAGACAGAAGTGGATGCTTTAAAACCTCTTCAATATGGAAGTCAGTGATGAAATTCGCAATAACCTGATGAACTTTTTCAAACAGAGCGGGAACTAGTGGGATGTCACCAGAAATATACGGTTTCTTCAGCTCAAAATAGCACTATGAAGATTGGTGGAGAAAAAAAGAACGTCGTTCTACCTCCCTGAGATTGAACGACAGATGTTTCTAGCACGAAAATAGTTACAGAAGTAGTTTTGAATATCAGTCAGATGTTGCGTGTGCTGTTAGCTACAGCTGAAAGCAGTATAGTGTGCACTTTACAAATCAGCTTTCATCTACGTGCCATAACAAAATAGAACGGAAAACTGTGTATGTGAGGGCCTAGAAGGTTCATTCTTTTTTATGGAACAAGCAAAGAACAGATATCGCCTAGATCAATTCCAAGTGGTGTTATCTTCTCTTTTATCTTGTACTCTATCTCGCAGGATAGAGTGTCTTTTATACGCCCATTTTTGTGAACGCTGTAATTCATCTCCCTTCCAATATTGCATACCTTCTAGATAATTCTTGCTCTCAAAATTGGAAACACATATAAGTCCATCTAGATGCGTTTCTCGATAGGTCGAGAAAACACACATAAGTCTGACTCTTTTGCTAATCTCAAAAAATTAAACACTCAAGATTGCACGAAGATCAATAGAATTTGAACTCTTATGTGGTGTTTTTGGCGACAACTTTTTGTACGACAGTGAGCAGCTACCTGGCTGCAAATCGCCCCGCAATACTTGGCTGTTAACGGGATTCTCTCTGAAGCAGTGCTTAGTTTTTCTGGGTGAACACTTTGCCTTTCAACGCCTTTTCGATATATGGTAATGCCATCTATACACACTGCGCCTCCTCCCCCCCCCCCC
>JAARMF010000063.1:37843-59289 GCA_022844705.1 Toxascaris leonina
GAACACTTCGCATCCGAAACCTTTGCAATCGCGCACTACAATGAACTTCACTCCTCTCCTCTTCTACAAGAAGATAATTGGGATAGTTCGGCTCAAACCTTCAGCAAACGTTTCTGCCTGCATCGCAATACCACGCCAACATCGCAAATTCATTGCTGTATTCAAGGATTACACGTTTCCTCATCTACCTTACTTGACCACTCAATGGACATCACTGCAAATTTTGCTGACCCCTAAGTGAAAATCAGTTCTCCTTTGCAGCAGCTTGGTTGACTGTGTCCTTCATTCAGCATTCCCACTTACCAATGTGACTCTCCTTCACATAAACTTTGCAGGAGTGTCCTTTAGTGAACGAATTACACTTTAGATGAGTGGATGTTATTCAAAGAATGCCTCGACTAAAGATGGCTCTTGCTTTGCATCCGGTCATTACTTTCCACACCCCTCTTCGTTCTTCTTTCTTTCCCACTGTTTTTCCCCTGTTTTCAATGCAATTTGTGCTGTCTATTTACCTCACCAGAATATTGCAACTTAGCTAACTTTTCATTTAAACGAATTTTAGCAGGAATGATACATCGACGGAGCATCCCACCACTATTCAGCACTGCACTCCACAAATTATTGTACTCGACGCGCCATAAAATATGATGATGTCACATTTCACATACTGATGCATTGGTGGTGCACAACGATCTTGGAAGCATCTATTCTATGATTTCATTTAGAGCTATAGGAATGCGAATATGCAAAGCAACGAGCTTAAAAAAATCTGCTTCCGGTGCGTCTAGTACACCTATTTAGCAAATTGTAGTGTTTGCGTTCGCCGCTGCAATACGCTTGCGTCACTAGGCACAGCACAAATTGCATTGTTTATGGCGTTCCGTTCACAGCATCTCTGCTTGTGAAGGTGACGGTCTTTCCATCGTCAAAGACAGGTTTTGAGACTGTTGGCATTTGATCCAAGGCGAAACAAAAACAGCCATTAATTCCGTGATTGAGTGACGGCTACTCGAATGACGCAAGTTTCGGACAGCATCACAAATTTTTTAGATTCCGCCCATTTAGTCACTATAAAAAGAGCATCACCAGTGCTCGTTCACTGCGACATGCAGTGGACCAGTCGATTGTCACCAGTCGCATCTCCCGCAACCTGTTACTCCTTTTTTGATATCTTCATTACTTCAACTGTATTTGAATTCTACAGAAGTCAATAAGTGATTAAAGAAACTATTAGCCCATAAGTGCAAGCCAAAAGTTGCCAACATGTTGCACGACCTCTTTACCGTACTTCTGCAACCGCATCAATCGAATTATAAACATGGGGTTTGTTTTGAGAAGTCAAAAATGGAGTCAACTTTTTAAGCCATAATCGATCCGATCTGCTGTGTTCATCTGCCATCCGTAGTCAAACGCAATACCTAAGAAAGCGTTTTTGAACTAAAAAGAATAACTGCCTATAATGTGCACCGCATTCGCTAAGCAGCTACTCCGAGAGAGTCGTTGTGAAACAAAATGTGTCCTGAACCGGTTCTTTCCGAGTTACGCGAATTCGGCGTTGATGCGATTTGACAAAAAAGAAGTGGTCTTATGATAAGAAAGAAATGTTGCGCACAAACGCACGAACTCTGAGTTATCACACTTTATCACTAATTGAATTCGCATAAATTGAGAGATTGACGAGAAATTTAGTGGTCAGTTGACAGGCGATGAATGGAACTGTTGTTAAGCGCATCTATATTAGTGCTACTCGTTCGTACGATCGTTGAGGAGCTGCAGTTGTTGTTTTGGGATGAGTGATTATTTGCAGACAGTTTTTATCATTCGCGATGATCGGCATTCTCAACTGTGGAGGCGATAATGCTGACGACTTCTATGCTAGCGCCCATCGGTCATCATTGTACAAAAAGATTCGGGTGAGATTCGAGTGTACAGTTGAATATTATTTGTCATAAGGAGCTGGCACTATCAAACGCTGACGTATTTACAAATGCCCACGTTCTTTCTGAAGTGAACAATGGAAGTCATATTGTGCGTGAGATACAGCTTTTCATAAGCTGCACTTCGAAAAAAACTGTAAGGTGCTGAGATCAGCTGCTATCGGAGATGAAGCTCCCGATTTTTTTAATGATATAAATTTGGACTGCGATGCACAGCCACTGAAGGGCTTTGCGGATTGGCATAAGTCTTCAAAAAAAAGCCATCAAAAATATGGCATAAGTCTTCCCAGCTGCCTCGACGTATGCACGTCACCTAAAAGTCGGGAGCAATTCCTCCGACAGAAGCTGATCTCAGCACCTTATAACGTTTTCCAAGGCGCAGCTTATGAACAGCTGTATCTCACGCACAACATAACTTCCACTGTTCACTTGAGAAACAACTTGGAAACCACTTAGATTCAGGTTCTTTGATCTAGCGTTCAGCGTTATACTTGCTACGGGCCTATATATGTAAAGGGACTAAACAGGCAAGGGTAAAAAATTAGGTACCATGCACAACTCGAAACTTCTACTAACCAGGACTGGTTTTGCTTAGCTTCTGAAAACTAGAACACTGAAATTAAGCACACGAACTGAATTGATTTCTACGCAGCATCAGATGACAACGATGTAGACCGGGTGCATGAAATCTTAAAAAAAACATAAATCGAGGCTTTGATTCTATCTTCCCTGCAGCAATAAAGTGGCGATGCGATGAGCACCCGCCTTCCGAGATGCTAGGGTGGAAGTTGCGAAAAACTGTTTGCTGAGATTGGCTCATGTGGAAGGCCACAAGACAGACAGCTCAAGGAAGATGAAAAAAGCGCAGTTTTGCCGTTAGTCCGCTCAGGGAATATGGGAAAGTTCAAGGTAAATCTCGATTTAGCAAACATAGTGCAAACCCGCAAAAAACATGGCAAATACTGAGCTCATGAGGCATAATAAGCAGCGCTGATTTTATATGAATTGAATGTTTTTTGTCGCCTCAAAGTCATGGAAACATACAAATGCAGTGCCCTTGATGAAAAAGGCGGATTTGGCTGTGAGCATCGTGAAATGGAATACGATACATTGCTTAAAGCAGTTAAAACCCTGGAAACATACAGGGCTTGAGGTCCCGCTAAAATCAGCTGCGGGATAAATAAACTATGTAAGTTCTCCCCAACCTGAAAATGCTGCGCCTTTTCAACTGAATAGTTGAAGGCGGATGTATATCGATGAAATGGAAGGAAGCGACAACACTTCCAAGGTTCAAAAGTGGCGGCCTTCACAGTCCGGTCGGCCATCGTCCCGTAGTTGGCTCCAATAAAATTTTTCAAAAAATGAGCTCACCTTCAATTCACCCTCATAGTACTTGAACGTCTCATACCAAAATCTCAGCACGCTTTCCTGGCGAGATATTCCATCCTAACTGCTAGTGTCGAAATAAGTGAATTCCTACTTGCGAGACACTTCTTACATTTGGACATATAAAAAGCATATGAGGCTGTCGATACGCAGATGTCACTGCAAAGACTCATAGATACCGTCGACCCCCCTGCTACAGCACTCCAACTTCTAAAGAACAGCCTTTTTGGAGGATGGGTAACTACAGTGAAAAATGGTGTTTGCTTCAAAGGGCTTGGCAAATCTGATCTACCCCAGGGATCCGTTTCATCACCACCACCGCTCGTTTCCTTCTTCTTTGCTTCCCTACCAGTGTCGAAATGTAAGGGGAACTGATTCTGTTTGCGCAGGATATGCAAGTACTGTATCAGGGAAAAACTTCGAATGAACAACTGATAAAATAAATGGCCTCAGACTTTGCCAAAATCAAAAACCATTTGAGAACCATCTATATGAAAATTAACCTTCAAAAACAGGGGTTAGCTCAAAAGATTGCTCGTCTTATGAAATGGTTGATCCAGACCCAGGGTTGATAAGAAAGGCGGAAGAAGGCGTAAGGAACCCAAGCCTTTTCCTTGATCAGTTCTTTAATATGACATCAAAACAGTGTTAGACCACCCTTTATCAATTACGCGCTAACCGCTCCCTTCTTTCTGAAGCACAACCCATGTCAAGGATTAGACTATTTATCGCAAAGATGATGCTTTCTCATAAAAAAGACCTCGTTTCGTTAGCATTAGAGTCGTATACCATCGAAAAAATGAACACATCGAGAATCTCGAGGCAAAATATTATTGCAGTGAAAATAATCTTATTGCAGATAGGGAGTTCTACAAACTGATAAAGCAGAGGCAACATGAAAACTCGGCTTCATTTCTTAACAGTATAATTATTGCAGCTATCCATTTCTGTACTAAAGGATAGGACTAAGCGAAATACAAAGATGAAAAGAACTGAAACCTTTTCAAAAACAACGCTTTTACTGTCGCCTTATGAAATTAGAACAGGATAAGACTGCGAAGTGGAACATTTTATTTCATCACGAAGTGACTTCCACCTCGTTCACCTGGTTTTTCCATGCCTAATGATGATTTTGCAGAGACGTTCCAGAACTGTCAGCTATGGAGCAGGCGGTCGTGTTTTCATAGACGGCCAACCATTAAGAAAGAACACTTCACAGGAAATGTGGGATGAGCTGCTGAAACTAATCTCAACTCACAACGTCCTCGAGAATGTTCTACGCAAGCCAGGTAACCGCACTGCCAACTTAAACTACGTTTGTGGGTCACAGTTCATTTACACAATCACATAAATCTGACGAAGTCTGTGGTCACAGTCCTTACTCTATACACCGCACTACCATCTTCGAATAGAGTTATGGCAGCTTTAAATGTGTTGAGAACAAGTCGTCCCAGCTTTTCGCTAAGTCAGTGCTTCCGTTGCCTCCATTGCTCATTGAAGTTAGGTGTTTTGCGTAGCCCTAGTGCCCTGAAGTCATCTCTAGCCACCTCCTCTCATTCCTAAATTCCGTCCTCGCAACAACGCTGACAACCAAGACCACAGATAGTTTCAATTGTTACAACATGAGAACCGTATACAACTCGCTGATGAGCGTTTCACTTTTAGTTCTGTCGGCTAGTCATACTTCGCGGTCCGATGGCGAACTTTTCACGAGGCTGAGGAACGCAATACATCAGCAAAAATCGAATGGTGAATGCAGTCTGGAAATGCCGCCAAATCGAATCGAACGGAGTTGTGCAGAGGAATGTATACAGACATGTGCATAAAATGCTAGAGAAGTGGACAGTGAGGAGGGCGAGCAGCGCTGCAACTTCTCAACGACCATGGTCGGTGCACTGTGATGCGAAAACATTTGAAGCGGCATCAGGCGCATAGGTTTAGAATGCGTTAGGAATCGCAAGTTATAGCAAGCGTTGTTGTTCTCTCTGTCGCAGACAAATATAACAGCTGTCGTCTTCGAAACTATGGCATTTTATGGCGCTGAAATATGTTTGTGCGCGCAATTTCATAATTTCTGTAAGTCCGCGCACAACTATTTGCAGGCCGCACTGGACATCGTTCTTGTTCGCATCCATTCGTTTTAGAAATCTGTCATCTCCCGCTCGGTCGTGATATGCAAATCTCGTTTTGAGATGTGAGATCGGCGCTGTATTTGGCGTGTTATCCACAGCTATCATGTTATGGCTTACCAAATCGCTCCATTTGGTATAATTGCGCCATAAATGTTATCGTTATCTGATAACAAACGTTATATATACTTTTTGCGAAAGCTGGCGAGCATAATTGCTGCCTTTTATATCTCTGTTTCCCGCTTTAAATTGTTAATAAAAGTACAGTTGCCATGTTTTGCTCGTCAGAATTTTTACTAAAAATGCATTTCACGAGGTCGATGAAAATTGGAAAACACAGTTCGAATATTGCGGTTATCCTTTAAGTCGCGTTGCCTTAGCGTACGCTATGGCAACGCATTGCATTACCTTAGCATACAAGGAAAACCACTCTGTTAACATAAGATCGAGAGGATGAAACCTGTTGGAATATCGATGAATTGGCGCAGTTTGCTTCCGTCAACCGATCGCAATGGTGCACGGCGGAGAGTCGACTATATTCGAAATTCTCCACACATACAAATGGCAGTAAAATCGAATGAAGCAAACATCATAAATGAAGCTTCGCTGGGTTTTATTCATAGTTTTGGGAATGCAGTTTGGATAAGAACCACGGCAATAAATCAAAAATCATTTTATAACACTGCAATGACCGTTATTATCGTGGATCAATGCGAAGAAGAAGTTCAATAATCACAATGAAGATGGACGAACTGAAGTTCGATTGTGGATATGCGAATTGAACAAGGAATGACTAGAATAGGAGAGCGATACAACATCTCACCACTTAGTGACATGGAGATGAGGAATCGGTGGGACAGTGCGTGCTGTCCCACTGATAAGTCAAATGACGCTCGCGCTACATCCCTAAAGACCACTCTCCGCCATCGAAAATCAACGATTCAAAATAAAATCTTGTCGCCAATCCCGTTGATGAGATTAAGCTGTACCTGTCTGCAAAAATTTTTTGTGCAAGTTGAACGGAATGGTGAGCCGAAGCGCTAGGCGGTTACAGTTCCACATGTTCATATGCATATATTTTAGATGGATTATCACTCAAACTACACCATTATATGGTCACGATGAATTCAGCAGAATTGACATGTGCACAAACAACCATAATAAATTCAGCAATCAAATACATGAAACGTCAAGAGGAATATTGCATTCGGCGTTGATTTCAACTTCATTTTCGCTACCACGAGC
This sequence comes from Toxascaris leonina, assembly GCA_022844705.1. Lineage (NCBI taxonomy): Eukaryota > Metazoa > Nematoda > Chromadorea > Rhabditida > Ascarididae > Toxascaris > Toxascaris leonina. Next base: position 44,541 of record JAARMF010000063.1, read on the forward strand.
ATCATCATCAGCTCCCGACTTGTCGCCCAGGCTCGACCCATCCTTCTAAAATACAGGAACGCTTCAGCGATCAGTGAACAGTGAACATGGCAAAGTGATTCCATTCGTGACTTTCTTGCATTTTTGCATGCCCAATAGTCAAACTTTGCGCATGGCGATTCTCTGTCTGCTTGTTTGTCTATCCACTCAGCACCCGACTCAGCCAAAGATCGGCCGCATATCCTTTGAACATNCATATTTCAATTCAACACCTCCTGTAACGACTTGAACGAGGTGTAGATAGCTGAGCACCCGACTCAGCCAAAGATCGGCCGCATATCCTTTGAACATGCCATTCGATAAGCTCTCGAATTTTTCCAAGCATTCAGGCTCCTGGGCTCGACCTTTGCCATGTAAGAATTTTTTGCAAAGAACGTCCAATTCATTGAATAAGACGATGCTTTGAGTTACCGGATCTTCGCGGGGAGAAATGGCGGATATTATTGGTCGGTCCCGCGTATTATAACCAACGTTAGGTAAATGATGAGTACCGAAAAGCGGCGCTGAGAAAGAGAAACGAGTGGTTGTAGGAGGGTCAGATTTGTTAGGTACCTCGAGAATTCAAACCCCAGCTGTCAAGAGTTCGACTCTCAGCACGCTGCGCAAATGATAAGGACCCCATAAATGTTGTTTCATATTTGGAGAACGAATGGGTCTATAAGGGCGGTATTTCACATATAGCACGAAGATGGAAATTTGTGACCATGTTGCAGTTAAAATATGATGCCTTTCGCTCTATAACAACCGCACATTCAACTGTTCGGAAAAAGCACGTCGCTGCCTTCATAAACGGCTGCCTTTCAACTTGTTTGATGTCTGCAATGGACTAAAAAGAGGAAATAGTGAGCGCGTATGCGACTTTGATGCTCTCAATGAAGGCAAACTTTTCGATCGCAAATTATGCGGAACGATTCGCACTCGATGCTAACTGAACGCTTACTTCGTTTTCGTTATGCTCCGGCTGATAGTCAGGATGCATGCGCTCGTAGTGTGACTTCAGATTGGATGGCTCCGCACAGCCGTACTGACACAGCTCACAGGTGATCTTCCTCGAAAACATGTCTGCACTGTGCTTGAAGAGGACGTGTTGCCGCAATGATGGTTCTGATTGACCTCTACAAGGCACTGTGCTTGTAGAGATGAATTGAAAAGGACCATTGAGAAGGCTAATGCGACTCATTTAGTCAATACTAAAGCGAACAGCAACGTCCCTACCTCTGCTTTCAATTAGGGGGTGGCATTCACACAGCTGCTCGTACGTTGTCAGAACCGCATTGTGAATTCGAGAATATGAGAAGGGCGAAGCAGCTGAATTGAGAAAAGTTAAGTAGAAACCTACCACTGAAATTGTCAGTGCTAACAGGAGAAGCCATTTTTAGAAAAATGCAGAAAAGCCATCAGCATTCAGCGCGTATGCTAGCTTACCACAATACTATAAGTGAAAGCAGTACCTATAGCTGCACTGCTCGCAGTGAAAATTGCTATCCTGCTGTTGGTGCGTAACGACGTGTTCGAGCATCTCCTTCTGCGACAGCACTTCAACTTCGCAATGAGGGCATTTTAGCTGCGCTCCAGCACGTGAGGAGTCAGCAACATGGCGGCTGATGTGCTTCTCCAGCATAGCTGGGCTCTTCGAAATATGCCGGCAAAATGGACATTTGCGTGAGCCTACAAGGGAATGCTTCTCAGGTCGATTTTATAGTAATCAGCTCCAGCGACTCTCAGCGAAAAATCCGAGCTGCACAAAAAAAAACGCTTTTCAAAAAGTTGCTATATTTCCTAGCGGGAAATTCGCTTTTTGTATTCCATTCACATAGCGGTATGCAAAGCCTTCCTGAGCATCCTTTGATGGCAGCTCTTAACTGTTATCCACAAAGCACGACCTACCTTTCACTTATGGGCAGTAAGGTGGAGATTAACGACAGCCCTCACATATAACTCAATCTTCAAGGCGGTAAAGATGTCTATGACGTCCTGCTTTAATGTGACTAGTGTTATTTCAGCAACGTAGCCGAATTGCAGCGACGTCCCCAATAATGCCTCAGGGCTCTGTTTGTGCTAGTGATTGGGAAAAAAAGATCCACTGGATCAGTTGCATTTTCACGACAGGGTTTGGAGACTGTTTTCAAGAAGAGCGGAGATAGAACATGTCATGTTATCAGCAGACTGCTCTGTGGTGCCTACTATGAACTCATCCTTGACACCCAAATAAAGATAAACTCGGTTTGAAATGAGCTGGCCGTCACTGCATAAACACCGGCTGCTGTTAGCAGAATGCTCTGATCCCATGCGAAGCTGCAACTGATACACGAATTCGCGAAACCGAGCAGACCACGTAGACCTCATTTGTTCGTGTTTACTAGCTCATTCAAGCTTCTCGATACGGGAAGATTTTTTGCCTTAGTGATAGCTATGCGCCGGTGGCAAAGATTGTAAAGAAAAAAGATAAAATTTCAAAGACAAACAATAAGTGAGCCTCTATAAAGAGGCAAAAAAGAACATTTTCCAAATTCGTTCCGATAAAAACGGAGTTGAAAATTCTTCTGCAATGACAGAGGATCGGGAGAACTCTAACTTCAATAAAAGTTCGAGAGATCTTTCTTCGAAAAAACTATTTAAAGCGAGGCTCTGCTTGAGGTATTGTGGAGGGCGAACTATCTTTTTTTGGAAAACTTTTTGGATGATTTTCTAGCAATAACTGCAAGACCGCATATTCGGCACACATAGCAAGTTTTGATCACGCAGAGAAGATTACCAAGATCAATGCTGTCTGGCAGCGGTATGCCGTGTCGATAAAACTTATGGAAGTGAATGTATCGCGCCTCACGCGTGCTAAATTGGCAGCCTTCTTCATCGCACTTTATTGGAGGATTGCGATGATAGATGGTGACGTGGTAGGACACCGAATTATATCTACCGTACACTTTCCGACATACCGTACACATAAAGCCATTGGCAACACGCTCGATGTATTTTTTGTTACGGCACCAACCTAAAAAAAATTTAAGCACATTTCTTCGTAATTTGTACTGCAAGGAAAAAAAGTGACATTCCGTCTTTTCTGTGAATAAATTAAGGTCATGCAAACTAATCACATCATAAGTAAATTCAACCGTAATGTGTTCATCAACGAGCGTCCGCATTCCCTGAGGACAGTTGGAGGCTTGAGGGATCTGCCGATGCTGCCCTGACCTATCCAAAATTTGACTTAAAATGACCCTATATAAGAGAAAACACGCACTTCGCGAGAAACGCACATTATCTGTTGCGGAAAGCATTAAGCCAAAGGGCAGTCTGCTGAAAGTTTTGACGCTTGCGATTTTTGAGAGTTCCATCAGCCTCATCATTCCCAAAAAGGATGAGCATGCGACCATTTTGCTCATTAGGTTTAGGTGCCTGCGATTATCAGGTGGCACAGACTTACCTTCTCTATCGCTGCTAGGTACTATAATATCGCCCATATTATCGAACGTATCGCCTCCTTCTTCGTTGCTCCCTTCATTCGACTCAGCTGCCATTGTCAGTGAGTCGTTCTCGTCGCTCTCGTGGCCACTCTGCAAAACTATCTGCTGAATTGCGGAATTTCTTAGGCTTTGCACATTCTACTGCCCTATACCAATGAAAGCAAGTGAGGAAACATGCCACAACAACGACATGTAGGAATTTTGAAAGATTTGTTTTTTCACTATGCGTTCTGCTGAGATAGAAATAATTTTACTTAACTTCTTTTTTGTCGCCAACTAACCCACTCGCAGTGAGAACGCTGATGAACATTTTTGAAAATAGGAACTTAAAGTACCATCTTCTTCCTTTTCCTCGAAGATGTGGTCGGTGGGCCAGCACGTAACGAGGCGAGAAGCGGCCATGAAGTTGGTAGGAAATTAAACGGTGAAAATTGTGGCAGTATGCTATTGAACAGCTGAAATTTTCAACAACCTTGCACCACAGTGAACAAAAACTATGGCATTCATTTAAATGACACCTCATGACTTCAGAGGATGCCTGAAAGCCCCATCCACTTGCAAATAATAACAACATTGGTAGTAATAAACAACGTCGTTTGTCAGATGAACTTTACGTACTCTACAAATTGCGTCTATAACTGTGCTACACTGTATGAAAAAATTAGCATCAATTTGAAATGGATAGGAATCAGATAGAAATCTCAACAGCTTCGCTTTCAAACGTTGAGTCTCTTTGCTCATGTCAGTGTATTCGAAATGCAATTGACTTTTAATGTAAACTGCGCAAAAAAACTTGTCCATAAAGAAAAATCGAGTGAAACAAAAGCAACCTGTGGAGCAAGAAGCGGTTGTTGCGTTAATCTCTGAGCAGTTAAGCGGGCGAGTTGCATTTGAACCTCCTTAAAAGCGATCGAATAGTTTAATGTTAGCATAATTATTGCACGAAGGAGGCGTTCCTGTTCTCTGGCCTTCGTTTGCCTATTCCACTATATATCGGCATATTTATTGCAATCCAATCAAATTTTCCGTAAAAAGTCAAATTTGAAGCCAGCTATGACAAACAAAGATTATGGACGATGTTCAATAAAACACCCAACGTGCCGACATGTTTTACAAGAAGTTATCGGAAAAGCGTCGAAGAGTACTTACGAATGAATTGCAGTTTTGCATGAGAGTCGAATTGGAAATCGCGGAGCCGTTCATGAGTGCTTCCAGTGTGGCTGATTGAGAGGGGAACAACGCACTCGAAAACGGTAGTGCTGCAAGCACATTAACACTTAGAAGCATAGATGAAGTGACACCTAGTGTGCCACTTGCTTCGGTCCGCGAACATCAACGGTGATGAGTTGTGGTTTATGGCGTAGGTCTCCTCTTTGTTCATTTATAACTTCTGCAAATTCATTAGCAATGAGCCAATCCTACCTCTCTCTGCTCGAAAAAGTTCATCTCCGTCCACCGTTCACTGACTTCATTTTGTTTTTCGTTTGTAGGAATCACAATGAAAGGTCATTTGATTCCCTTAGCAGCATACTGTTTGCTAAAAGAATTTACAGTGTCCTATGTGCGCTGTTCATGCTCGCAGTTGGTCAAAGCACTGCGAAAGCGGTGTGTCAACCAATCGTAAGTTCAACAGTGCCCTTCCTATAACGCTTACTTGGTAAAGAAGCGGTAGAAGGTGGTGTCGGTTCCCTGCAGTAAGGTTGCAATAGTTCCTCTGCCTCCTTCATTTGATAGATTTTTGCGATTTGCATCAACTGCAAAGTATTTTCTGTTCATCAATGAACGTTAGCAATTGTAGTTGTTTTCTCAGATTGCATTCTCAAATGACACACAATTTGAACTTTCTATTTGCAAAGTAATTCTCCTTTTTCATCTCATGTCGGATATTTCGCAAAATGTGGTTGTAAGCTTTAACAGAATATTTTAAGCAAGATGTGATCCGGATAACACAACGTTGCAAGCGATCACTCATTGCAGAGCTTGCAAACAACGTTTCGAGTGGGCGCTTTAGCAACCTCATTCATTCTGTATTTCAAGCACCACGTTTAACTTTGGTTCCAGGATACTTGAAAAGAGCTGCATCCCTGGCAAATTTAGCCAAATTTAGTTCTTGGCGAGAGAAAACATTTACAGATGAGAGCATCACTGCATGGTTTTACACAACAATGCAAACACCGATATCGCTGTCCTTTTCAGCGCATATATACTTTCGTAAGCAATCCTTAATGTCGTGGTTAGCGATCTACAGGGATCATACTAGTTAATACAGCGTTTCGAGCAAATCAAAGAGCCTCAGTATTTATAAGATGCCCTTCGAATGGCATGGCTGCACTCGAACAAATAACCACGTGCAAAGGCCGTTTCAGAGAACAGAATGAAAGCGCATATGGTCGAGAAATATGTGTTCATTACTTTCGAAGTGAAATCGGTTATTCACATTGATGATCGATTGGTTCGCATAACAAGAGCACATCCCATGCAAATTAGGCCACCCTTTCTTGTGTTCTATTTATTCATTATTCGGTGTTACACAAATGCTAAGCAACATGGAAAACGTATATCTGGCTTACATGGTTGACATCGTTCCTTGATGTATCCAATGATCCGCAGTATAGAAAGTCGAGTAAAGATTCGAAGCATGAAACAGCGCCATCATTACTCATCGTCAAGGTTATTTCTGCGTGCTCCTCCTCAAATGGTAAAATTGAGGTGCCTTTAAAATCGTGCACCATTCTTCCAGCAGTGGTACATCAGACTTATTCGCATCTAGCATTATGCATATTGCACAGCTATGATATTAAGGGCCATCAGGAGGGATGGCGATGAGGGAGAGGATTTACATGAGAAAGGTTTGCAAAACCAGAGGAGGTGCGTTATGGTTAGAAAAGCTCAGAATTGTCCTCTTCCCATTTTTGAAAAAAAAGGGGATCAGGGGCAGCAAAGTGGGGGAATTTTTGTGGCGAGAATTCATAAAATCCAAATTTTTTAACTTATCAGTTGCGATTTAAATTTCCAGGTGAAACGGCAAAGTTTGAAGCCCCTAAAATCTCAAACGGAACGTTTTTTGGATCGATAGAAGCGGCAAGAAATTAAGTTGATGCAATCCATCGGAAAGAACACTTCGCCATAAAAACACAAAGTACGAAACTTTTCATTGGGTCACGACGTGTGATGAATTTCGTAACAGCTATGGTGTGATGAATAATCATAAAGGAACTAAGACTAAGCACTATGAAGTAATGAATACATGCCTGAATAGCGAATAGGAAACCTGAGTCCCTTTCAAAAAATTCCTGCATTCGACTAAACACCGTCCTCTTCATCACCCCTCTCCCTCCGCTCTCGCCATCTCAACGATGACCTTTAAGGTGGCATTTTGGAAAAGGTTTGTAAAGAAAAATGCGGGAATCTGCGAATGAAAAGAATTCTGCGGTTGTGTTAGAACAGTGATGAGGGATCTTCTGGGATCGTTGTCAAGTTTATTGCACTATACAGCAAAAATTGCAGCACAGCTAAGGAATCGCTGACTGTTTCATCAACCTGATCTGTTGAAATGCTTCTATCCACATTGCATATTCTGACAACAGAACGAGCAAAAATATCATTCGTTTCGCACGCAAAAACGCCTATTATGTAATAATTTGTAAGCAAGAGTAAAGAGCCTATGTCTATTGAGGCTCAGGTTTACAAGCTTAAAGTTCAGTCACAACGATGTCAGCGACCATGAATTCGGCGCGCTGTGAAAAGAAGGCAAAAAAAACGTTATGAAATCTGTTGAAGAAAGCCACACCTTCTCCACTTTCATTTTAAATGCCTCTTTGAAAAATTTGCTGCCAGACGAAAGCACATTTCTATGAGCGTGCAGTTCTTTCAAATTCCCATCGGCCGTCTTGAGACGAATCTTGCAGTCGACGAACTCGCCATCTCTACGGAACTGTTGAAGACGTGAAGCTAATGTGGTGCCAAATTCGCTTGCATTTAGCACTGTTGGAGTATCGCCTCGAATTGGCATTATATTGGCCAAACGTTCAAGGCCAGTTCTTCTGAAATTGTGACACTCACTTGAAACTGAATATTTAAACCTCTTTGCTGCCAAGATGTATGATAGCCAGCAGTATTTATAGCAACGTCCAAGGCAAGATGACTTTCATCGTCGGTATTGTCATCTCGAAGCGAATCACTTAGTTCACCAATTTCCACGAGGTAGCATTCAAAAAAATGTCTTACAGACTTGTCGTTCACCGTTTATATTTTTTGATCGTGGAACAGCAATAAGCGGTTCCAGACACCGGGTACTACTTTGTTTGCAAGCAGCTAAAATCCTACAAGTGTAACTTTCTTAAAATAAAAGAACTGAAAATTTGACAGTAATTCCTCGAGAAGTGCTTCAATCACAATAGCTAAAACAATACTGCTAATGATCATTGAACAGAGTTGAGTTTGCGATTATTCAAGCGGATTTTTATCGATGCAAACAAAATTTAGTTGGACCAGTAACGATGGGGTGAGGGATGTTAGCGAAGAAATGAAACTGAATTTGAAGGGATAAGTAACTCACTCAACGCTGCAACGAATAAACGAGCTCTAAATACATTTCCCTAAGTGAAGAGAGACGTGCTGCTCCATAGAGAGATGCAAAAATGCTAGAACGTTAATCATGATGTAGGTATAAAACATTTGATACAGGTAAATTTTGGCTCATAGGGCGAGGGGGTAAGAGGGAGTGGGAAGAGGGGGAGGGCAGGGAGTTGAGATGAATACAATATGAGCACGGAACGTACCACTCACAGCAAGTGGATGGAATAAAAAATGTCTCAATGTGGCATACTTGAGTGGAAGATGCAATTTCAGAAATTTTAATAAAAATTTATAATGTAGTGTCATATGATAGGGAGGAACGTTGAGTGCAGTGAAGTGTGCAGTTTCACTATATAAAAACGTTAGTGATAGCTGCTGCTCTTAGTGAAGAGTGCTTTTGGGGCGATGTGAGCAGTTGCGGCTGACTGCTAAAGCTTATTGTGCATAAGCGTTCGCGAAAAGCGACATGCTTTGCGCTCCAATCATAAACCGTTTCCTTTATGATCCACTTTAGGCCGCCGATTAACCTCTCCGTTTACGACTTCCTCACGCAAAGTTTGCGCCGTTTCGCCAAAAGCCACGCCATGAAACCATAAACCGCATGTTGTCTTACTTGAATCTACCACGTTGTTTGCAGTGGATCTGCTCCTATAGTAGAGCTGTGCATATCTCAATGATTTCTCAACAGTTGAAACATTCTCCACTTGCTATTCAATTCCCCAAACACAGGTGTTTGATAGCAGAGTCGGTCTCACATTTCCCACAACAAACCTTTCACCTAATAAGTACAATATTACGACGAAACTTACCTCTGCTGAGCCTAAAGCAACTTTAGGTCGACATCTCCCGTGATATTCGAGATCTTTGGTCTCCAATGCTACGCCATAGAAGCAACTTATGTACGCCAAAATGAAGCTTTTCACCAAAATTAAAAGCTGTGTTCCGCACATTGATTTCCAGTTTCGTAACGCTGCCCTCACCTGTCAAGGCCAACAGCAACAGGGTTCCGCTGAAACAGTTTGGCCCGAGCCAAAAATTCATGCAGTACCATTATCGAGGCCATTGAAGAGGGGGTTAAAAAGCAAATCCTATAAAAGACAATTTGCTCACATTATAAAACATTTTACTTCTCAGATACTGTCTCGCTTTCCCCAAATAATGCAACTATCATCATCTCAGGAGCTTTTGCAACTACAGCCTTCAACGATCCCGTTATAGCATAGCAATATTCTTATTGATACGCATCGTAAAGCTGAAGGCTCGGCTCTTCTTTGTCTGTGTCGAAAGCACAGAGTCATGAATTTTCATAGATTTTTAGGAACGACTGCTGGGAAAATAGTTGTTTGAGGCTGGGAATATTTCGTGATGATAAATGTAGGGGGAAAGGGAAAAGGGAGGAAAAATTCGAAGGGCGGGTTTGTTAAGACAGAAGCTTTAATTGTAGCTTGCAATATGCGCAGCCACTCAGTTGAAGAAGACTTGTGCAGCACACGACTTTTGCAGTACAAGAAAACTGAACTTGAAGCATAAAAATCGTGTTTCATGCTTTGATGATCTGCTGCAGAACAAGCTCACCGAATCATTGCAGTTTTCGTTCACTTTTCTTACTTATTTCCACTCAGAACTGAAGTGATAAAACGAATTTCTTTTTTATTGCCGAGGGTGGGGGGGGGGGGGGTGTAAAGATGAACGGTTTATCGGATGAGCGAGGCGTGAAGGGCAACAGTAAAAACAAAGAACGCATGTTGCCGAATTACCAAAAGGAGCAATTGGTATCGCAAAATCACGACAAGGTAACCAGTTATGACTGAAGGAAGAAAAACGCTCGATGATAACATGTTGCTGGAAGCAGCATTTGCTGTGCTCATCAAGAGTGCAGATTTTAAGGATGGCTGCCGAAGCAGTTTCGACGAATAGCGATCTCTAACGTGCAATAGACTACGGTGGAGCGCACATCGACCGACGAATGAACGAGCGTGAGAGGGAGGCAGATACGAAACGCTAGCCACTGCGCACAAGAAAGGAGTTTGAGAAAACGCTGACATCGCAATGATTCGCCACTCGCTAACGACAGCTAAAGGCGTTTCGCATACACGTTCATGTTTGCCATTCTGAATGACGGTACGAATCGAGAGGTCAGACATGATGTTCTCCTCTCCACTTTTGACTTCTCCTTCCTAATCAAAACTAATTCGATTTTGATTTCTGATACAACATGACCAACATGAACAGAACAGATGTATCGGCTGCCAATATTTGCAGATGAAAGACCGATGAGGGAATGCTCATATGTCACTTTTTGTCATTTCAGAAAATTTTGGATCATCCGCGCGATATTCGCCGGATGGAGTGAGTTAGCCGTTCAGAAAGATTAACAAATAAAAGGTGACAACACAAGAATTCAAGGTGGCAAATAGCGGAAAACATTAAAGACGCTTGCACTGTCGTCTGAGTGTGCTCCACAAGACGGCTTCGTCATGTGCTCAAGAATTTTCGATGAAGCTGATAAAGGGCGGAATGCGTTCGCAAGTGCGTTTCATGGCCTTACTAGCAAAGGTGTCGAATAAACTGTCATGCCATTCCCTGCCCATTGAATATGATGTCTCTTTGCATCATTCGAACACGTAGCACTTGTGCTGAGGAATAAATGTCTCTTATAATAAAGATTCTGCACACGGCGAAGCTGCAGAGTGATTCTTAAGAGGTGAACAATAGATTGAATTATATAGCTTGAAGGATTCTAATAGGCAGAATCCTTTGTTTCTACTCTAACCAGAAGAAATATTTTTATGGAAGCGCAGCAGCAGGCTGAAGATTTGCTTTACAATATTCCTCCCTGAAAGAAAAGAAAATAGCCAATAAACTTCAAATGAGAATTACTGCTTTTCTAATCAGGCACATGTGCATACGAACAACATCTGCGCATATATGGAAGTACGAAAACATACGCTTTCTCGAGTACGAGCCAAAGTGTAAAGCACATCGGCTTAAGCAAGGAACGCGAAACCTGGTTGTTCAAAGGAATTTAAAGATAGAAAAACTAGGTAACCGAGGCCGAATTTCTCATCGCATGGAACAATGCAAGGATTTATGTGGCTATGCAACCGCTACTATTTTTGATCCAACAGTAATACACAGAACTCTGGAGATGGAACGGGAAAGACCCCAGAAAAAGGGCAAGTGCAGGAGGCATACGAAAGTGCAACTGGTGAAAAGCACTACTCAGCAAACAAAGCAACGTTTCTTCGATTTCAACGCATGCTTCACAAGCAGGACTGGCATCGCTGATATGGAGCAGTCGTTTTTTTTTTGCTCCATCAAAAACGCACCCACAACAAGCGCATACGATCCTCCTCCTTCGACCATTGTTCATAGTCATCTACTTCAACTGTTGAATAGTTCTTCGTACTTTGTGGAGACCGTGCATTTGAAAGAGAAGGATCACATATTGGGTGTCTCATTCTGCTAGATATCTTCTGTAACAAGAAGTGCGGAGAGGCGATTCCTTAGGGAAAGTACACAGAAGCAACAGTGGAACATTACTCGAATTTGCTCATGAAGCACACAGCGGTCTTCTATGAATGTTGTCTGCTGCTAGTGTGTGGTCTTCATCGCCAGTATTGCAAATGCCCGGCCCCAAAATTAGAAATCACACATAAATATTCATTGAGATGTCGATCTTTGCAGCATTTTTGAATTGCCCTTTGTTTAATATTGAAACGAAGCAATTGAGTCAGTATTTCGTGAGAAGCGTTTTCGGTGCAGGATCCAATTCGACTGGATGAAACCGATAAAAAACGCGATGTTCATTTAATCAACTACTGGAAATAGCCGTTAAGAATTTGTTCTACATTTTCCTATCGAATACGACTTAGAAGTTTTGCAATCCTCTGTGGAAAGTGTCGCATGATCTTTAGTCACGAAGTGTCATTGAATTTTTAGAAGTGCTTTGTATTTGATGAAGCTAATACCCTCTGCCACTCCCGCCCTCTCGCCCGCCACCCACCCTCCTCGTCTTGAGGATCGTTAAGAGTCGGTATGTGCCCAAAACGTTTAGTTTTATTGACAAATTTTTTCGAAAAGCCCAGTTAACTTCCCTGAAGTTGCAAAAGCACAAACATTTGTATACATTTAAACTGTGAATAAGCTTAGTGTTTAATGGTAAATCCATGAGCAACCTGAAACAACTGCATTCTAAACTGTTTATTATCATAGCAAATAAATGAATCAGTGCATTATTAGTTTTCGCAATAATATAGCTTCTTCACTTGCACTTCTTCTTCCCAGCAACATTTCGAGTGAAATTTTTTGAAAGAAGTGATGCCTTCAAGATTGGCATTATCCCATACCCTTATCTGTTTTGCATATATACGCTCGCTGCCATCTATACAAACACATATAGTCTATAGATGACCATTTGCATGCACTTCAGAACGCTATTCCTTTGCCCAACGACTACGTTCATTTACTTTTGAGACGACTCAACGATGTATTTACTTAGCGATGGGTCGAAATTTTGTAGACGTTTTCGATGAAGAAAGAGTGTCTTTTATCACTAGACGATCGTTCATAGGTGAATGTAAGCCTGCACGCAATTCGCCACGTTTACCTTCTCAGCTGCGCATGATAAAATTGCCAAGCACATCATCTTGCTTGCTATTTTATAGACCAATATTATCAGATGCAAATCAAATACTCAGCCGCCTCAATGAAAATTTTGCTTCACAATCAACTCGCTTGATGCTAATTGATCAGCATCATGCGATTTCTGATTAAACATTACCGAATTATGCCTTAGATTTCGTCACCTAAACAAAGATTACTATAAGATAAGTTCAATTCCTGCAGCAGTAAGTTCATTCGAAATAATGACACGATATTCGCTGAGTTGAATGTTGTGTCCGTGTCAGTTTTCAGCACATGTTTGCATGTGCCGAAGTTGTGCTGCTGCGATCATGGCTCTTCAGTTGCAATCAACGCAGCGAATCTTGCTTCCACGAAACGAGTCACCAGCATTGAAGCTAATAAAGGTAAATATCACCGTATTTCACTCCAAACAGTCGTTTTCCTGGTTGTTTCTAGCTCACAGTTAAATATTCTCAACAAAATAAGCAATCTATTTCTTGAAACGAACGCAGTTTCACGCAGTTGATGCGATCAGTGACTTTACTTCTCAAGAAATATAAACATGGAGTGGTGCCACACATGACAGAGAGAGTACTTTTCGACTTGACGCCAGCTTTATCAAAGAATTCGAATTAGAAATGCCCTCAGTGCGAAAATCACTCAACTTCACGTGACAACTACATTCATAGGATTGTTGCAATCAGGACGTTTTGCAATGCCCAACTTACGTTTGCACCCAGTTTTTAGGCAAAATGCGATCGAAGAGAATCATCATGGAAAAATATCGTTCCCTTACAATGGCATCCTCGACAACCGAGTAAAAACAGTGTCTTCTTTTGGAAGTGATTTTGCATGAGTCAAAATTCCGACACCTCAGCTCAACTTCCTCTGTTATTTAACGAGCCTAAGTTGGTAATATGGTTTCGTAGTGGTGAATAGAACACCTAAATCGTCTGCAAAATCTGAAGTGGACTAGCCTGAACGAAGTAGATCAAAACAAGAGATGCGTGTACAGGTCTCATATTACAGTAGTACGGTCGAAAACAAGATCACTTCGATCAGTGCCTTTTGTGAATGCCTCTGAAGCGTTCGTTGTGAGAAAGTCGATTACGAAAACATTCGCTAAGGAAAAAAAAAATACTTCGCATTGGCACGTCAGTAACGAAACTGCTCAGAAGATTATGTTTCATAGATTGTGCTTACAGTGATAAGCGGAAAAAATCATTTCAAACTCACGTCTTATAGAAGCAATAGTTTTTTGGTGCTTGCGGATGCTTGGACAGCGTATCCTTATCAGAAACACTGCTTCGTGATGGCTCCATTTCACAATATAGTGTCTTTTTTAAGGCATAAAAGATGGAGACGATGTCGATTGCTCGAACTTTGGTGACCCACCGATATGGAGTCATCAAATAGCTGATAGATGAATACAGTGAAAAATATCCCTTCAAGAGTGACATTTCTTCAACTGGTTTTGCCAGCTGCTGTGCTTTGCAGTTCTCAATTTAACAAATCTTACTATCACACGTGATTCTGTAATTTATCCTCCACTTTGGACACTTTCCACTATGCACAATACTAAATGCTGTGGGTCGTTGCCATCCGCAACCTCGTCATCTTGTGCCACACAACAATTTGTGAAACCTTCGAAATTTGCATTTTTTTTTCTTCATCACTCAGGTATGGATGATAATACATAGCGAACGTTTTATGATAAAGCCAGCTAGTGGCGAGGTGGCATATTAGCAGTGCTTCAGTGATTAGAGCATCCGCTCGAAAGTCAGAACATCTCGAGTTTAGACCTGACATGCGAACGATGTTTTTTCTCTTGAAGGAACAGTTATGCTTGAGTCGATTTAGACCAAACTACGCTGTATAATAATGCGACAAAACATTTATATGAATGAATCTTCGTTTGTTTTGCACGAAAAATTCAACATCCTATCCCGTTTGTGCCATCGGAGCCAATCGGCTTTCGCTAAATTCTGCATGCTCTACTATCACATATTAGGCAACATCGAGCAACAAGTTTGTAAACATAT